>JAKWJD010000281.1:0-33121 GCA_027705065.1 Solanum peruvianum | reverse complement strand
GGAAATGGGGCGAGTACCCGGCTCCAGATCAATACAAAAATCAATATCCCTATCGGTGGCATACCAGGAAGGTCGCAGGAAACACATCCAGAAAACTCACGGACTATCGAAACAGACTCAATCGAAGGTACTTGGGAAGTATCATCCCTGAGATGTGCCAAGAAAGCTAAACAACCCTTACTAACCATTCTCTTAGCAAAAGAAAGGAGATGATACGAACTGGGGTGGAAGTGTAGTCACCCTCCCACACTAGCGGATCTGTCCCAGGCTGGCCAATGTCCAATTTTAGCATTACAATCTAAGATTGCAAAATTTGGAGAAAGCCAAGTCATACCCAGAATTACATCGAAATCAACCATCTCTAGAATAATCAAGTCTACATGAGTATTGTTCCCACAAAAGTCACAAGACAAGACCTATACACCTTCTCAACTATCACAGACTCACCCACAGGAGTAGAGACATGAATAGGCATGTCAAGCAATTCACAATGTAAATCAAGACCAGTAGCAAATGAGGAAGATACATATGAAAATGTGGATCCGGAGATCAAATAATACAGAAGCATGCAATCACAAAACAAAAGATTACCTGTGATTAGATCATCAGATGTCTCCGCCTCAGACCTCCCGGGGAAAGCATAACAATGGGCCCTATCACCTGTCTGCCGTTGCCCCCTACCATGTTGCGCTGCAGTAGCTCCAGTTTGCCCGCCACCCCGGTTGATTTTGGTGACCACCATTACCTTGGCCACCACGTCCTCCAGAATGGCGGCCTCTTCCATGACCACCTCTACCTCTGACTATTGGGGGTCTGTAACTCTGTTTTGGACAATATCTCCTAATATGTCCAGTCTCCCCACATCCATAACACTCTCTGGGGTCAAGCATAGGTATCTGTGAGAATGACGAAGTCTGGGGATAACCTCCAAACTCAGAGAAATGTTGGCTGGTCTGCGATGGACCCCCAGCTATAGCTTGCAGTGAAGACTGAATAGGTCGGGCTGGGTAACCTCCTGAACTCTGCCCTCTGGAGTAGGACCCACTAAACTCACCTCCTTTACGGAACTTCTTAGATGTCGATGCCAGGGTGAAGTCGTCTGGCTTCACCCCCTCCACCTCTATCACAAAATCTACCACTTCCTGAAAGGATTTTGCTGCAGCAGCTACCTGTAAGGCTGGGATCTATAAATTTTACCTCAATCACTTCACAAAACGACGAATCCGCTCTTGTGGGCTGAAGCAAATCTGGGTGGCATACCTGGATATTGCACGAAATTTGGCCTCATAAGCAGTAACAGACATCCTTCCTTGCTCTAGGATCAGGAACTCATCTCTCCTCCTATCCCTCAAAGTCCGGGGTATATACTTCTCCATAAATAAGCTAGAGAATGATGCCCAAGTCATAGGTGGTGCATGTGCTGGTTGACACTCAACATACGACCGCCACCACAATTTGGCATTCCCCTGAAACTGATAGGTCACAAACTTAACACCGAATCTTTCTACTATGTCCATCTTATGTAGCAGCTCATGACAATCAACCAGAAAATCATAGGCATCCTCAGATTCAGCACCCTTGAAGACTGGAGGTTTCAACTTCAAGAATTTAATGAAAAGTTCATGCTGATCACTCGTCATTATCGGTCCTGTAGTCAATCGAGGAAACGTGCTTACTTCCAATGAGGCATCCATGCGGGGAGCCACAGCATCTGCATGTTGTACTCCCGGAACCTGAGGTGCTGGTGCAGAAAACACTGGAGGTGTCTGGCCCTGATCAGATAACCCGCTAAGATAAGTAAGAACCTGGTTAATCATCTCTGGGGTAGGTTTGGGTGGTAATTCCTCATCTTGAACTTGCTCATTTTCCCCTTCCTCACCATCTCTTACTACTTCATCAGTCGGTGGAGGAGTCACCGCCCTAGTACTAGCTGGACCAGGTGTTTGTCCTCTGCATCTAGAGGATGTCCTCCCGCGACCTCTACCCCAGCCTCTTGCCACTGCTCGTCTTCGAGCTACAGCCCCAACGGCTGGCTCAGACGCACCCTGTCTTGCCGGTGTTGGTGTTGGCACAGTTGTTGCTCTAGTTCTAACCATCTGCGAAATAGAGTGAGGATGTCAGATACCAATTTGTATCACCTAGATACCAATTGGATCCAAGTAATAGCACGAAAGAAAGAAAGAATGGAATTTTCCTAAAGTCCTATAGCCTCTCAAAGAAAAGTAAAGGCGTCCCTCTACCATTCCTCAAGACTCTACTAGACTCGTTCTTGTGTGATGAGACCAACGAACCTAATGCTCCGATATCAAGTTTGTCACGACCCAAAATGAGCCGCGAGTGGCACCCACACTTATCATACTATGTGAGCGAACCAACAAATCTAAACCCCAACATTTACCAATATTTCAACCATAATGAACAAAATATAATGCGGAAGACTCAAAATCTTATTAATATCACCAATAAACAAGCTTCTAAAGTTTATCAACTATTATCCCCAAAATCTGGAAGTCATCACACCAAGAACATCTATCCTCAAATTTTAAATCTAAGAGTATTAAGAAAACTAAAATAAGTAAAAGAAATGGTCCATGACCGAACTTCAAGACATCAGACGTGAAGAGAGAATCCAGTCCGAGCTAGGAATAATAGCTCACCCTGAATCTGATATGCTGGAGGACTGGCTAGAGTGCGGACGAGTCGAGGTCGATGGCACGTTTGCTGCACTCCACAAATAACAAAGGGAAAAATACAAGTAGGGGTCAGTATAAGGAACACATACTGAGTAAGTATCATCGGCCAACTCAAAATAGAAAGCAATATATACTGATTAATAAAATAAAATCAACTACAATACTCAACAGGTGACAACAACAAGTACAAAAACCATTGGCAACAACACCAAGCACACCTATGAGCACTCAAGCTCCACACCATACTCATTTTGGGAAATAGTTCTTTGAATTTGAGTATATTACATAATTCAAGATTCATTCTCTTCATTTTACTGTGTCAGAACGTTGACACTCCGATCCCTACTAACTACGTGTGTCGGTACGTGACACCCGATCCCCTAATACTACGTATCGGTACATGCACCCGATCCCCTAATACTAAGTGTCGGTACGTGGACACCCGATCCCCTAATACTACGTGTCGGAACGTGACACCCGATCCATTTATCTCATTGTTTTAGTTCATCAAGCCTCTTTTATGTCAAGGCATCATCTAAACAGAGAGGATTTAAGGTTTAGGATTCAAAAGTCTCATCATTCTAATCCATCACAATTACATAATGACAACATGCAACCACACAATTAAGCATATAGAGGACTTTACAATACCACCCAATACATATCAGTCGCTATTTAGAGTTTACTATGAAATAGCATAAACCATAACCTACCTCCACCGAAAAATCGTGATCCAGTCAGCTACTTCTCAATGCCTTTGCTTTTCCTCTCGCTTCTCTCTTTTCTCTCTCGTTCTCCCTCTCTTGTTCTTTTTATTTTCCTTCTCCAGATTTTTTTCTTTTACCCTAATATCATATAATATTATGATGAGTGAAAGTAACCCATTATTTATTTAAAGTTATCTCCTTTACCCCCAAGTAAATACATTATTAAACTACCCACTAATTCATAATTATAAGCATGAATAGTCCAAAACACCCCTTAAAAACTTTTAGCAGAAATCCGACCCAGTCGGGGTTACGCAGCTCATGACGGCCCGTCGTACCTACGACGGTCCCGTTTGCAGGGTCGTCACAAAGTTCAGAGACTCAAATTCAGTAAAGAGGTTTGTGACGGTCCGTCGTATCTACGACGGTCTGTGCTGCAATTCCGTCGCGAAGTTCAGAGAGTTTATCCCCGTACCCAGATTTTAGAGTTTAAGTGTTTTGGCACGAAGACGCTCGACGGACCGTCGTGCCTATGACGGTTCGTCCTACTTGTCGTCGAGGGTAATGAGGAGAGCAGCAGGAGAATTACACAAGTGTGGGACGACGGGACGACGGAGTCCGTCACGGTCCGTCGTGACCATGACGATCTGTCGCGTGATCCGTCGACCCAGTCAGTTTTTATCAAAAATAATTCTGCTGCTCGAAACGACTAAACAGGTCGTTACAATAAATAGAGATTAAATCATTCTTCATTTCATTCACTCCTCAATTCTCTCCCCTCTCATATCTTATAAGCAATTAATTTCTTGCTCTTTATTTTTTTTTTGGTGTCTTAAATAATATACATTCCGCTATAGATCTCTTATTAAGAAACCAATAATGCATTTTTTTCAACATTAAGAACTACATTTTGATTAATTCTCTCTATAATGACCCAACTTTTGTTAAAATAATTATAAGACAAAAGTAAAATTCACTATGTTTTAGTGGAGACATCACTTCTGAGACTTGTCCATATAGCCAATTTCCAGCAAAATTCAAATACTCCACACTTTTCAAATGCCCCAATGAATTAGTTAACATGTTAAATTTAATATCAATCACAATATATTTTCTCAAAATGCTTAATTCAAAAGGAATGCAATCAATGAACAAGATCTTAAAGAACGAAATTTTCAACAATTTCAGAAGCATGTTATGTCCTTTCCTTTAGTTCTCTTCAGACTTTTCAATTTCGTGGCGTTGCTTATTTTTTTTTTTTGGATTGTAGAATTTATTTTTGGAGGAATCTGATTTACTTGATTTCTCTTTTTACGTATAATCTCAAAATTTCACGTAACATATATGTCATTATATAATTTATTGAAAAACATATATTCATTTATTACTATTATTTCGTCATAGTTTAAATCATTTTAAGCAAGTTATATAAATTATTATATCACCTACCTCATGTTACATTACTGTATTATATATTATATCAATTGTTCGTGATATTTTTAAATCCTCTTTACTTGAGATAAAACATTTATTCATCATGTTACTTTGGAAAATTTTCTTTCTTTACTATACAAAATTGTTCTCCTAATTTTAATAAATATTAAGACACAAAGTAATAATCTCTTTTCATCCTTTTTTACTTTGTAAAGAATGAGATGATTCATTATAATTTTCATCAGGCATGTCATTACTTTTAATAAATATTATATTTTATTGTTATTTCTTATAATGTTTATTTAAAAATATCATAATAATTTTTCTTTTAAAAATCTAATCAATTTTCTATTATAAAATTGTAATATTGAATTGGTAAACGGACATTTCATAATCTAGTATATAAATAGAAATGTCTTATTACATACTTTCAATATACAAAAAAACAAGAGTTATCAAATAAAGTCTTCTACCTCTTTTTATAGATTAATAAATTTCTAATCATTCTTGGGTCTTTCACTTTGCCTATATATTAATACCTTCGATAATTTTATTTCGGTCAAAAAGTAAATTCATTTTTTTGTTGAAAAGTCAGACTTTTACAAAATTGTAGCACCAAAAAACATTCTAAGAAATTAAGGTAAAATTACAAAGATGAAAATATCACCATATTTAGAATAATGAAAAGAATGTTATAAAATATAAGTTCAGAATAATATAATATAAATAGAGATGAGAAGATAGGTAGACGAAGGAGAAAATTTTTCTTCTATTCAAGTGTGTCTTCAAAATGGCGAATAATATCTCTATTTATAGTGTTGAGATATCACTCCCAAATGTCACGTTATTAAAAGACAAACTAGTTGATACATAGTTATCCACCATTGTTCGTATCACCTTGGAATTTATAACACTTCCCCTTAAAAGTCCATAGATGATGTGTCTCGTTAAAAATTTGCTAGGAAAAATCATGTCGAAAAATTCCTAGTAAAAGGAAAAAAGTATATATATGTTTTAATACACATTATTTGTTATGTCATTACAAACCTTACCTGGAAAATAAAACCTCTATCATGGAAAAAAGAATGCAACACCTATTATACTCTCCCTCATTAAAATAACACTTAACTTTTCGTGATGATCTCATCCAATCTTATATATCAGCTTCTCAAATATTGATATTTACAGTGTCTTTGATATTAAATCACATTCACTAAGATGTTATATTGTTGAACTCATCTTGATATATAATTTTTTTGATTTCATGGATATGATGAGGGTTTGATCTAGACAAATACATTCTTGAAAATCCTATACTCATGATCTCGATCTTGCAACTAAATTATTCATACAACTTGTTCATAGCAACAATCATATTGTGGGCACTTTTATTTGAAATTTGGTTGTCTCATACAACAACTTCATAAATGCCCTTGATGTCATTTTAACGTCTTCTCATTGAAAAAGAGTGTAATCTTGTCAATAAACTCATTACAAAATATTTAATCATATATATCAAGGTTCAATAGTTTCCTAATTACTGATATATGAAATTTCACCACTAAGATGTTCTTTATCTTTCTCTTCAAACCGAAATGAATCTCTATTTATGTCAAACAATCTCATAATCATTGGGGGGACTTAATGAAAGTGATTTATTCATGTAAAATTGCGTCAAAACTTTTCTATGTATGTTGATTGTTGGACAAATTTTTATTTGTCAAATTCGCAATCTGTATGTCAAGACAAAATATCTTACAAAGATCTTCTTATTTTATATTCTCTTTTCAAACACTCAACAACTTTTGACAGCTTTTTAAGAGTGCTAAAAATTTTCAAGTCATCAAAATATACAACTATTATAACAAATTTAGATCCTGACCTTTTTAAAAATGTAAGGACATATAGGGTTAATTTTATACCCTTTCTTTGATTATTATTTCAATCTATATAAGGTTTCTTGAAGCTTTGTTGAAAAATCTTCTTTTAACTTTTATGTGCTTCAGGCACATTGAATGCTCTTAGGATTTTTATATAACTTTTATTGTTTATGTTATGATCCAATACCCCTAGATGTAACAAGGCACACAATGCCCCTAACGGCACCATGTAGGCCACATAACATCATTATCATGTAAGTAAACATTAAAGAGTAAAAACATATTCTTCAAGTCTTTAAGAAGTTTTCATGAAACAAAGTGGAAGTCTAGACATTATCTCATTTAGCCATCTATACAAACAAAGTCTCAAAATAGGGTCACAACCCTTACAATATAAATTTGAAAGTCAAATACAACAAAATTAAAGGAACAACAAAATAGTACTTGTGCTCGGATCCATGAGGACTCACCACAAGCTTTTGATTATAGTCAATCCAGACTTGAACAAGAAGGAAGAAAATCTCAAATGGTGGAACCTACACTTTGTGGTAAACCGTAGAAGAAATATGGATTAGTACAAAATTGTACTAAGTATGATAGTCATGCACAAAACCATTAAAATAAGCTAAAAAGGGACAAATTAGTCAAAGAGCATGCACTTTATCAAGTTTGAGAATCATCAAGAAAATCAGATTAAAAGCATAAGTCATAAGCATATTCAATATATAAGTCATCGCATCATAATAGAAACTCATTACTAATACTCCGAAAGCCTACTTGTTCCATGCACAAGTAAGATCCCATAATCCTACCCATGCTAAGTAAAACATGATATACCGTGGTTTCACGGTATAATTAATACTTTTTCCTTAAGTTTGGTGTGTCCGAAAGCCTTTTTGTGCTAATTTTGATATAAGTTTCTCTTTGTTTTGCAGGAAATCTGTCCAAAGCTGAATGCGGAGATTTTGAGCGAAAAATGCAGAAGAGACCACCTACGGAGCTTATGACGGTCCGTCGTGCCAGTGACGGTCCGTAGGTGGCAGCGTAGTGCAGCTGCTGAAGGAAGATGGGGAAGTCTGACCAAGTGTGGGATTACGAAGCTTGTGACGGTCCGTCATGGCCATGACGGTCCGTCCTGCAGGTTCGTCGTGAAGATCAGAGAAGTGATCCCAGTACCCAGATTCCAAGAGTTGAAGTATTTTGAAACGAAGACCTCGACGGACCGTTGTGCCTATGACGGTCCGTCACACTTGCCGTCGAGGGGAATGAAGAAAGCAGCAGAAGAAATTGCACCAAGTATGGGACGACGGATTCCACGACGGTCCGTTGTGACCACGACGGTCCGTCGCGTGGTCCGTCGACCCTGCCGCGTTTTGGCAGATTTGCAGTAATTAGAATCCTTGTTTAATTAGGTTTTTTATTTTTTATAAATAGTTCAAAAAACCTCGTTTTTGAGGTTAAACTCTGCTAGATTAGACATCATATTATTAGACTTTGTGTATTAGTGTTTGATTTTTGGAGATTCTTACAAGTGATTTTTGGTGATTAATCAAGCAAATTTTCAGACTTTATTCTTTCTCATTGAAGTAAGTACATGGATTCTTATTTAATATATTTGAATATTGTGTTTATGGATGAGTAACTAAACTCCATAACTAGGGTTGTGGGAACCATAGGCAAATAATGAGATAAATCCTAGCTAAAATAACAATTCTAGAATAGTGTCTTGCATGTATTAATAATTCTTTCACTTAGAAGTCTTTTTAACGGATGATCAACGTTAGAACTCGCCTTAATGCTACTTGCTAGACCAAGGAGGTAGATAATAGGAAAAGAATTATTAACATAGATTTAGTGTATACTATCTAATAGGCTAGTATTGATTGGTACGTGGTAATAACTTAGTCAAATATCGAATACAATGCTTAATATGAGGTAAAGATAAGGGTTAGGAAAGCAACACACGTAGCCGGACCAAGGTCGGAGTGAGATTTTCTAGATGCCGGACCAAGGATTTAGAAATACATAACTTATCACTTTGCATGCAAGATACTAGGAAAGAATTGTTATAGTTAGAATTATCAAGTTATGAACCTGTGGGGAACACGTAAACCCTAGTTACTTTGATTAATTGATTAAAACCTAAAATTAAAAGCTGTTAAAAGTCTCTGTCAAGTTTGTTAGTTATTTTTACTCATTAGGAAATACAAACCCCCCTTTTTATGCTTTTACTTTCTAAGGAAGTCATCAACCGAACAATAGTAATACCAAGTTGAAGTTAAGTCTAGACTATTTTCTTGTGGGAACAATCCCAACCTCACTAGTTGGGTTATTTACTTGACGCGACCGCTTTACTTCTCATTTGAGAAGAAAGTTTGAGCGTATCAAATTTTGGCGCCGCTGCCGGGGAATTTAGCTTTTAGATTAACTTGAACTTATTACTATAGTTTAGTTGATATTTTCTTGATTTTACTTTGTTTTATTGTTTTTGATTTCCTTTCAGAACTATCCTCCTTGTATGCCAAATACACGGAGAGGAAGAGAACTATTGTTTCCCTACGATCGTGAGTTAGAGCGTACACTGTGCAACATGAATCGAAAATTGGGAATAAATGATGAGGATCCAAACCAGAACATCCCAGATCCAGTGGATGTTCATGGTCAGATGTTACCCGACGCTCCGGGTGAACATCAACAGAGGGGACAAAATCCCGTTCCACGGCCCCAAGCATACTACAGAGGGTATGATAACATCGCAGACTCGGATGGGCCACTTGTCTTGCCCCCTCTACCCACAGGCCACACTTTTGTGGTGACTAGTAGCCTGATGCAAAAATGCTCACTGCCAGAGGTTTGTTTTCAGGGCTACCTTCTGAGGATCCACATGCCCATATAGCTAAGGTAAGGGCAGTGTGTAAAAGTTGTGTGGGGAGGCCTGATTTGGGTCTAGATGTAATAGGTCTCAGAGTGTTTCCTCTCTCACTGACGGGAGAGGCTGCTATGTGGTTCACTGAGCTCCCATACAACTCCATCTTCACTTGGAACCAACTACGGGATGTCTTCTTAGCACGCTACTATCCGGTCTCCAAGAAATTAAACCACAAAGACAGGGTGAACAACTTGTGGCACTACCAGGAGAGTCAGTTAGTAGTTCTTGGGATAGATTCACCTCATTCTTGAGAAGTGTTCCAAATCACCGTATTGATGATGAGTCACTGAAGGAATACTTCTATCGGGGACAGGATGATAACAATAAAGCGGTGTTGGACACTATAGCAGGTGGATATTATGGAGAATGCCCTTATGCTGAGGTTGCTGAGAAAATGAGAAGAAAATCTCCCGTAACAACAAAGCTTGGAGTACTAGGAATTCCGATACAGGGAGAAACACCTTCGCAGTGCAGTCCACTCACAACCCAGCCACAGATGATATTCGTGAAGAAATGGCTCAGATGAGAACTGAGCTTGGGTTGGTACTAAAACATGTCACTGGGGGTGCAGAAAAGATTAATGCAGTCAACTACTTGGCTAAACCACCAACTCCAATCGATGAGTGTTATTATGCGGAGGATTCCTAGGCAGTAAATGAACAGATGTGGGGTTTCCGACCAAGTGCCCAAGGCTCTAATCAAGAAAATTGGCGCCAAGGTCAAGGGAACCAAGGTCGGAACTATGGTAACTACAATCGTGAGGGTCATTATGTCCGAGATGGAAACTACAATTGTGACAACAACTTCAACAGGGGTAGCTATGGTAACAGAAACGACAGGAATGGACCCTATGTTCCTCCTCAAAATCGTGAAGTTACTCCTAGGGATGGTGGAGGTAGTATGTCGTGAGTTGAGGATATGTTGCATAAGATGATGAGGAGGTTCGATGCTAGTGATGAGCACAATAAAGAGTTGAGGAATGATTTAGCAAGTATTGGGCAAAAAGTTGATACACATGCAATATCGATTAAGCAACTTGAGTTACAATTGGCCCAATTATCTGCAACTGTGAATACACGGCAACCGGGCACTCTTCCTAGCAACACTGTCCAAAATCCGAAAAATGATGGACATTGTATGGCAATTACTACTCGCAGTGGCAAGCAAACCATTGACCCACCTATGCCATCTAATGAGAAAAAGGTGACACAAGATACTGATAAAGTGGTAGATGTTGATGCTGAATTAGAGGATGAGACTGAGAAAGATGCTGAAGTGCCCAAAAAGGTAATTCCTATGCCTAGGCCACCACCCCCATTTCCTCAAAGATTAGTGAAAAAAAACCGAGAATGGCAAATATCGGCGTTTTATAACAAAGTTGAAGCAACTTTCTATCAATGTCCCTTTGGTAGAAGCTTTAGAACAAATGCCCGGTTACGCCAAGTTTATGAAAGATCTGGTCACAAAGAAAAGATCAGTTACTTTTGAGGATGATGATAGAATGCATCATTGTAGTGCTATTGCTACAAGATCTCTGGTCCAAAAGAAAGAAGATTCGGGTGCGTTCATTATTCCTTGTACAATCGGGCTATTACATTTTGCAAAAGCATTATGTGATCTGGGGGAAAGCATAAATCTCATGCCCCTCTCGATTTACAAGAAGTTGGGTTTGGGTGACCCAAAGCCCACTGCGATGCGGCTACTGATGGCTGATCGAAAAGTAAAACGGCCCATAGGGATACTTCATGATGTGCTAGTAAAAGTGGAGTCATTCATCTTTCTGGCTGATTTTGTTATTCTTGATTGTGAGGTTGATTTTGAAGTGCCTATTATCCTTGGGAGGCCATTCCTAGCTATGGGAAGAGCCTTAGTAGACATGGAAAAGGGGCAGATGAAATTTCGGTAGAACAATGAGGAAGTGACCTTTAATATTTGTAGGTCTATGAGGCAGAGTGGTGAGCTCCAATGGGTATCTGCTATATCCTACAACATGGGTGAGACATCTGAGACACAAATAGAAAAATGTCTAGGTGTCGAAGCACTAGCGGCAGTGATAATGAACTTTGATAGCGATTGCATTGAAGAATATGAGTCATTAGTCGCGACTCTTGACCGAGGTGATGTTCGGTTTAAACCGAAGAAATTTGAGCTTGATATGAAAAATCGCAAGTCCCCACCCGCGAAACCATCGATAGAGGAGGCCCCAAAAGTTGAATTAAAAGCTCTCCCACCTCATCTTAGGTATGAATTCTTAGGAAATGGTGACACTTTGCCGGTAATCATTGCATCAGACCTGGATGAACAACAGGTTCAGAGTTTGGTGAAGGTACTAAAAAGGTTCAAAAGAGCTATTGGGTGGACCATTGCGGACATTATTGGGATCCCTCCTGGTATTTTCTCTCATAAAATCCAACTCATTCCTGATCATAAGCCGAGTATTGAGCACCAGAGACGCTTGAATCCTCCTATGCAAGTGGTTGTAAAGAAGGAAATCATCAAGTGGTTGGATGCCGGAGTAATCTATCCAATCGCCGATAGTAGTTGGTATGCCCGGTTCAGTGTGTACTAAGAAAGGGGAATGACTGTGGTCCCCAACGAAAAGAATGAACTTGTTCAAATGAGACCGGTTACTGGATGGAGGGTGTGTATGGATTACCATAAACTGAACTCATGGACTGAAAAAGACCATTTTCCTATGCCCTTCATGGATCAGATGTTGGATAGACTTGCCGGAAAAGGGTGGTATTGTTTTCTTGATGGGTATTCCGGGTATAATCAGATTTCTATTGCACCAGAAGATCAAGAGAAAACTACTTTCACTTGTCCATATGGGACTTTTGCATTCAGAAGAATGCCGTTTGGGTTGTGCAATGCACCCGCAACCTTTCAGAGATGTATGATGTCAATATTTTCTGACATGGTGGAGGATACTATAGAAGTTTTTATGGATGATTTCTCTGTGGTTGGTGATTCATTCGAGCGGTGTTTGACCAATTTATCTGAGGTTCTTAAGAGATGTGAAGACTGCAATTTGGTACTAAACTGGGAAAAGTATCATTTCATGGTGAAAGAGGGTATTGTGTTGGGTCATCGCATTTCAGAAAAGGGCATAGAGGTTGATCGAGCTAAAGTTGAGGTAATAGAGAGACTTCCCCCGCCAATCTCTGTGAAAGGTGTGAGAAGCTTTCTTGGGCATGCAGGTTTTTACCGGAGATTTATCAAAGACTTTTCAAAGATTGCACACCTATTGTGCAAATTGCTGGAGAAAGAATGTAAATTTTGTTTTGATGAATCCTGTCTTAAAGCATTAAGTGAGCTAAAAGAAAAGTTAGTGTCTGGGCCTATCATTATTTCTCCGGATTGGAACAGTCCATTTGAGGTAATGTGCGATGCTAGTGGGGTGGCTCTTGGTGTAGTATTGGGACAGAGAAGAAACAAAATCCTTCACCCAATTTACTATGCTAGTAAAGCCCTAAATGAAGCTCAGAAGAACTACACAGTGACTGAGCAAGAACTCCTTGCAGTAGTCTTTGCTTTTGAGAAATTTCCCTCCTATTTGCTAGGTACTAGAGTTATAGTGCATACTGACCATTCAACATTGAAATATTTGATGGCAAAGAAGGATGCGAAACCAAGGCTGATTCTTTGGGTATTACTGCTGCAAGAATTTGACTTTGAAGTGCTGGATAGAAAAGGGACTGAAAATCAAGTTGCTGATCATTTGTCTCGTCTAGAGGATGAAGCTATGAGAGAGTTAGGGGATAAGACTGACATTGATGATACTTTCCCCAATGAACATGTATTGGCTGCTTCACAAGACTTGATTCCATAGTTCGCAGATTTTGCGAACTATCTGGCTAGTGATATTGTTCCATCAGACTTGTCCTTTCATCAAAGGAAAAAGTTCATGTACGATGTGAAGAATTTCTTTTGGAATGAACCATACTTTTATAGGAGTTGTGCCGACGGGCTTATTCGGCGTTGTGTGCCAGAATGTGAAATGTTGAGTGTGTTGGAGGCATGCCATTCTTCACCTGTTGGCGGACATCACAGTGGTATCCAAACCGCTCACAAGATATTGCAATGTGGTTACTATTGGCCAACTCTTCATCAAGATGCTCATGGGTTTGCTAAAGCATGTGACAAATGTCAACGAGATGGTGGTATTTCAAGAAAGCAAGAGCTCCCTCTAAACCCCATTCTTGTGATTGAGTTATTTGATGTTTGGGGTATTGACTTTATGGGCCTTTCGTGAGTTCTCATGGGATGAAGTACATTCTAGTAGCAGTTGATTATGTATATAAATGGGTCGAAGACATAGCCCTCGCAAACAATGAAGGGAAGAGTGTCACTGCATTCTTGAAAAAGAATATATTCTCCCGTTTTGGCACCCCAAGGGCCATTATTAGTGATGGGGGCTCCCACTTCTGCAACAGATTGTTTAAGGGGTTATTGGAGAAATACGGGGTTCGCCATAATGTGGCCACTCCTTACCACCCTCAAACTGGTGGGCAAGTTGAAGTATCGAATCGGGAGATCAAACAGATATTGTCCAAAACAGTGAATGCTACTAGAACGGATTGGTCAAGGAGGCTTGATGATGCTCTTTGGGCCTACCGGACACCATATAAGACTCCCATAGGTATGTCTCCATACCAACTTGTATATGGGAAAACTTGTCATCTTCCGGTTGAGTTAGAACATAAAGCCATGTGGGATATGAAGAAGTTAAAAATGGATTGGAGCGAAGCTGCAGAGCAACGTTTAAATGGGTTGAATGAACTTGATGAATTTCGCTTGAAAGCCTATGAAAGCTCAGCCCTATACAAAGAAAAGATGAAGAAGTATCATGACAACAAAATTGAAAAACGAGAGTTCATGGTCGGGGATTTGGTGCTTTTATTCAATTCCAGATTGCGCTTGTTTCCAGGCAAACTCAAGTCCAAATGGACTAGTCCTTACACGGTTACCCAACTATTCCCTCATGGAGCAGTTGCGTTGGAAACTAAGGAAGGTGTGCGGTTCAAGGTGAATGGACAGCGCATAAAAATCTATCTTGGGCATGCTGAATCGGCGAATGAAGTAATCGAGGCATACCATCTTGATGAAGTCTGAGTAATCAAGTGGCCCCAGTCGTGCCGCGACATTAAATTAGGCGCTTGTTGGGAGGCAACCCAATACTTATCGTCTTTTTTTTTTTAATAATGGTAGCATTTTTCTATTAATGGGTTTTAAATTTGCAGGCACATCACTAGGAAATTCTGTAGAAAACTACTCCGCAGCAGCCACTGACGGATACATCAACATACCGTTGCGCATGCGACGGACCGTCGTATGCATCCGTCGTCCAGGTACGTTTTTCTGCTACGTTGAAATTAGGTCACACACGACGGAACCTACGACGGGTCGTCACATCTGCGACGGACCGTCGTCGTGAAACCTTCGCGTGATTAATGAATTCTACCCGACCCGACCCGGCTGGACCCTTTTCAAAATCTGACCGTTTATACTCCCCACCCCTCCATATTTCACCCCATTACTTCCTTATTCCTCTCATCTCCCCTCTCTTTTCAACTTCCACACTTCCCCCCACTGATCATTGCCCCCAAAATCCTCCTAAGCCTTATAATTATCATCTACTAGTCGGTGCTGCTGCTGTAGGTGTCTACCTTGCCAACTGAATCATTCTCCATTTGCTTTTTCTACATTTCCAAGGTATGTGTCTCTAAATTTATACTCATTTATCTTGTATTTTTGTTTATTAGTTAGTATTAGCTTAGTTCTTAGTCGTATTTTGTTTCCTTTATATGATTATGTCTAAACCTAGGCTCAAAATGTTTGAATTTGCCATGTTAACAACCCTAGACATAGGTGATTTCGCATTAATAGTTTCCTAGGTAGTTGGGATAGACACATATAGGTCCACAACACTACAAGACTATGTGGGTTCATCGGGGTTGCTTAGGGTACCTACAGTTCTGTCTCTGTCATTCAGAACGAGACCCCGATGACGGTCCGTCGTAGCCACGATGGACCATCGTAGGGTCCGTTGCACAAGCCCTAGCACCCCTGTCCTACTGGACACATGTGACGGATCGTCGTCCTCGCGACGGTCCGTCCTGCATGACCGTCATACCGGTCAGAGACCCCTCTCCTAAGGGTCTCCATTTTTTCCAAGTGTCCTCCAACGGACACTTGTGACGGACTGTCGTACCCACGACGGTCCGTCCTGTATAACCGTCGTACCGGTCAGAGACCCCTCTCCTAAGGGTCTCCATTTTTTTCAAGTGTCCTTCGACGGACACTTGTGACGGACCGTCGTACTCACGACGGTCCGTCCTGCATGACCGTCATACCGGTCAGAGACCCCTCTCCAAAGGGTCTCCATTTTTTTCCCAAGTGTCCTTCAACGGACACTTGTGACGGACCGTCGTACCCACGACGGTCCGTCCTGCATGACCGTCATACCGGGCAGAGACCACTCTCCTAAGGGTCTCCATTTTTTTCCAAGTGTCCTTCAACGGACACTTGTGACGGACCGTCGTACCCACGACGGTCCGTCCTGCATGACCGTCATGATGGTCAGAGACCCCTCTGATAAGGGTCTCCCAACATTTTCTAAGTGTCCTACGACGGACTCTTACGACGGACCGTCGTACCAACGACGGTCCGTCCTGCTCGACCGTCATGATGGTCAGAGACCCCTCTTTCAGGGTTCTTTATATATACATAGACTAAGTACAACCCGACGGACCTCATGACGGTCCGTCATAGCCCCGACGAGCCGTCATCTGGCCCGTCGTGTGATACAGTTTCAATATCACTAACACACTATTTTCAATGTTTTATGTCGTATGGTCTTGCCTGTCTTGTTTGCCACTACTCATACTAATATTGATCCTTTACAGGTACTATCTACTATGGCACCCAAGCAAGACCGCACCTACGCACGCGGACGATCTAAGTCTGTTGCTCTGTCTGCACGCTTGATCATCGGCTCTGATGATGAGCAGGACCCTGAATATGTGCCCCCAGGCACTTCTGCAGACGGCCCCGTCCACAGCTGCCCCCTCTTGCTGATGATCTTGTGGATACGGTTGCCCAGGCCCGCACAGCTACACAGGCATCCACTGACACTACCCCGGTCGAGTCTATCCCGGGTAGTAGCACAGCCCCGAGCTCCTCTCACACAGCCCCTCTACCATTACTAGCCCCGCTTGCTAGGGTCCAAAAACTGGAGGCACAAATGTCCACTCTTCTGCATCATATCCAGTCGTGGATGCAGAAGTTTATTACTGAGTCTGAAGCGCGTATGGAGAGGAAGATGCGACGGAAGATTGCTGAGGTTAACCAGCGCCTAGATGCCTTTGAGTTGAGAGTGTTAGTTCGACCAGCCCCTCCGGTAGATGTGTCGACTCTTCAGGCTGCAGTCGACAGTCTTCGTGCAGACATCGCCACGATACTAGCGGCTAGGGTGCCGGATACTGAGGCCCCTTCTGTCAAGCCTGCTGAGGACACAGTATTGGCGGCCCTGTTTACTACTTCTGAAATTCCACCACCTCCCCCTCCAACGAGTGCCAAGAGGCGTAGGGGTCGAGCAGAGGATGAGGCGCGAGCAAGGAAGAAGGAGCGCCGAGAGATGGAGGCTGCGAGGAGAGCTTCACTTGCTGAGGCAGAGGCACACCAAATCAGAGCATCACATATAGCGGCTGGGGCGTCTAGCTCCCGCACTGTAGAGATAGCAGGAGGCACTACTGATGGTGCGGTTGCTGCTGAGGACACCAGTGAGGGTGTCCAGATTGCAGAGGACGTGGGTTCCGGGAAACCGGACCCACCAGTTTGCTGATCGACGGCGCTATGCGCCACATGTTTGCTTTACCTACCACTCTAATATTTAGATTTTTTATTCATTGGGGACAATTGCATGCTTTTTTGTTGGGGTGGGGTAAATGTAAAGTGAGTGTTAGGGTGAAGTCTGAGTAGCCCAACTCACTATCCTCTTTTGGGGTTTTCTTGCCTGTGTTCTTTTTCCCCAAAAGACTGATTACTTTTTCTGTTGAACCGGCACGTTACATCTTTTGTACATAGTTTAACTCTGAAGCATGATGGCTAAAATGATATCCTGATAAAACTAGAAAATGTTGCATGACTAGGCGTAGTAACTGATAATTGTGTGGCTCTAAACATGAAATAGAGTTACACCATTGCATTACCCTAAATCTTCAAGTCGAACTAGGTGTCTGATAATCTGGTATAGTGATGAGATGTCAAGTGAGTGTGAGGAAATTTGAATAGTCCACTACTGGTACTGAGCTAGAACTTGCCTGGTTAGTCCTGCTAAAAGTAAGTTGTAACAGACAATTAGGAAAGGATCATAGGCCCTTATTCAAAATAGCCCATTTCTAGCCTAAATAAAAGAAACCAAATGAAAGTTATCCTTCTTTGATCCAAATAATTTGAGCTTAAAATTAGACCTTTCTTTTTCACCCCAACTGATCTTTTCTGGGAACAATATGTTGGCCCTGGTCCCTCCTTGGACATGTGCACCTCATCTTATGCCAAAAGCATAAGTTGAGGGTGGCTAACGCATAAACAACCTTCGTTATGGCCCTGACCCAACTTTGGGTATTGTGTACCTTGACTCATGGAAAAGCCATGAGTTGAGGGTGGCTGTTTTGAGGAATGCTCTGGAAAGTGGGGTTGAAAGAACAAAAGCAGGAAAAGAGTCGTTTACACAAATGAAGAAAGAAGGGAAAATAGCAAGGTGAAAGAATGGAAAAAACTGGGCGAGATAAAGTGATAGAAAGTGGAAGGTTTAGCCGATATGTCAAGGAGGGCAAAAAGTCACTAAAGTATACCTAAATATACCCTACCTGACTCTGAGCCTATGTTACAAGCTAAGAAAGTCCTATCGTGATCCTAAGGGTTGTATAGAGAACTTAAGGCAGTGAAAATAAGGGCAAGCTTATGGCAATAGGTATGAATGAGTGTGACTTTGTTCTGAGAGCGAGTGTTGAAAAGTAATCCTTATACTCAAACTGAAATTATTGTGTGAAAAATGAGGATTTTGTTTTGAAGTGAGGACACAAGTTGCAATACCGGAATTGTTAGCACCTCGGTGAGAAATTGAAGAGGATAGGTGTTAATGCATGGTGAGTCTGTGTCATGTTCGAATCCCACAAAATTCAAGCCTAATAGTGATAGCATGCATAGATTTGATGAGATTAATCGGGATTGAAAGCCAAATGATTGCAAAGGATAAAACATGAATACTATTGTACAAAGATTGTGTAGTGAGTCATAGTGCGTCGCTTGAGGACAAACAACGAATTTAAGTTGAGGGTGTTGATATACCGTGGTTTCACGGTATAATTAATACTTTTTCCTTAAGTTTGGTGTGTCCGAAAGCCTTTTTGTGCTAATTTTGATATAAGTTTCTCTTTGTTTTGCAGGAAATCTGTCCAAAGCTGAATGCGGAGATTTTGAGCGAAAAAATGCAGAAGAGACCACCTACGGAGCTTATGACGGTCCGTCGTGACTGTGACGGTCCGTAGGTGGCAGCGTAGTGCAGCTGCTGAAGGAAGATGGGGAAGTCTGACCAAGTGTGGGATTACGAAGCTTGTGACGGTCCGTCATGGCCATGACGGTCCGTCCTGCAGGTTCGTCGTGAAGATCAGAGAAGTGATCCCAGTACCTATATTCCAAGAGTTGAAGTATTTTGAAACAAAGACCTCGACGGACCGTTGTGCCTATGACGATCCGTCACACTTGCCGTCGAGGGGAATGAAGAAAGCAGCAGAAGAAATTGCACCAAGTATAGGACGACGGAGTCCACGACGGTCCATTGTGACCACGACGGTCCATCGCGTGGTCCGTCGACCCAGCCGCGTTTTGGCAGATTTCCAGTAATTAGAATCCTTGTTTAATTAGGTTTTTTATTTTTTATAAATAGTTCAAAAAACCTCGTTTTAGAGGTTAGACTCTGCTAGATTAGACATCATATTATTAGACTTTGTGTATTAGTGTTTGATTTTTGGAGATTCCTACAAGTGATTTTTGGTGATTAATCAAGCAAATTTTCGGACTTTATTCTTTCTCATTGAAGTAAGTACATGAATTCTTATTTAATATATATGAGTAACTAAACTCCATAACTAGGGTTGTGGGAACCATTGGCAAATAATGAGATAAACCCTAGCTAAAATAACAATTCTAGAATAGTGTCTTGCATGTATTAATAATTCTTTCGCTTAGAAGTCTTTTTAACAGATGATCAACGTTAGAACTCGCCTTAATGCTACTTGCCGGACCAAGGAGGTAGATAATAGGAAAAGAATTATTAACATAGATTTAGTGTATACTATCAAATAGGCTAGTATTGATTGGTACGAGGTAATAACTTAGTCAAATATCGAATACGATGCTTACTATGAGGTAAAGATAAGGGTTAGGAAAGCAACACACGTAGCTGGACCAAGGTGCGCAGTGAGATTTTCTAGATGCCGGACCAAGGATTTAGAAATACATAACTTATCACTTTGCATGCAAGATACTAGGAAAGAATTGTTATAGTTAGAATTATCAAGTTATGAACCTGTGGGGAACACGTAAACCCTAGTTACTTTGATTAATTGATTAAAACCCAAAATTAAAAGCTGTTAAGTGTCTCTGTCAAGTTCGTTAGTTATTTTTACTCATTAGGAAATACAAACCTTCCTTTTTATGCTTTTACTTTCAAAGGAAGTCATCAACCGAACAATAGTAATAACAAGTTGAAGTTAAGTCTAGACTATTTTCCTCGTGGGAACGATCCCAACCTCACTAGTTGGGTTATTTACTTGACGTGACCGCTTTACTTCTCATTTGAGAAGTAAGTTTGAGCGTATCAACACACCTTGAGCAACCATAGTTAATAATTCACCTTTTACTACATTGGAAATAAGTCTTAACCGACATGGATCATGTGAGCTTAACATGAAATTTAGTGTCATGCCCCACAGCGAAAAGAGGTGTTCTACTTGTCTACGGTAGAACTAAATGTATTAGATTTTAAGTGAATGCACTAGCTAAAGTCCTATGATGTCACTTAGCTATGGAATACGAATATCGTTACTAGAAACCAATCCTTAACGGGAGAGCTTCCATCTCATTAGATTTACTTTAGAAATCCGACCATTCTTAACTAGAGAGCCTCTTTCTCATATTCAATATCCAATCAATGCTACAAATTACATTCCACAATTACATGTTTAGTCTTGAATTGTATTTACAAGCATGAAGGAGTGTATAAACCCTCCATCCAACACAATTGATAAGATAACTTACATATTTAATAGGTGAAAATGGACTTTAAACTTTAGAATCATCATATAGTGAGAAGAACTTTCACAGGTCATTATGTGTTTATACGAATGAAATATGAATTAACACATAAATAGATTATAATCATGTTCATAAAGAATGCATACATGAAGCTTACAATTTAGACTAATTCCCATGTTTTACCCTTCTTGGATCGATCAAGGATCTATTTCTTGCAATCAATTTAGGGTTACTGCATTCAACATGGATAATAATGTGATCAAGGAACTAAATTACAACAAGTACAATTCCATATAATTGACCTAACTACAATTCACCCATATCACAAAGTCATAAATTAGAGTTATGAAAATTTCATAGATCCATGGGAGATTATATTATAAAACCATCACAAAGCATTAATTCAATCATAAATAGGGAAAATGCGCAAGTACCCCCTCAACGTATGCCCGAAATCCCAGAGACACACTTATACTATACTAAGGTCCTATTACGCCCCTGAACTTATTTATACGTAATTTTCTACCCCTTTTTAGCTTACGTGACACTAGTTTGAAAAAAAAGTCAACCATCATTGGCCCACAAGATAGTGCCACGTAGGCTAAAAATGGGTAAAAAAATTATTAATAAAATAAGTTCAGGGGGGTAATAGGACCTTAGTATAGTATAAGTGTGTCTCTGAGATTTCGGGCATAGGTTGAGGAGGTACTTGGGCATTATCCCTCATAAATATGTTAAATTCTCATTGAAAACGTTTTAAAAAAGAATTCATGATTTAGAGTGAAAACCGTAGGTTTTTGAGAATTTTCTTGTCACGCTCTGGGCTACCCCAAACGTGAACACAAGACGTATGATCACAAGGGAAACCAAGTTAATCTTGCTGGCACTATCATAAACATACAAAAGATAAAATAAACAATAAAACTGTGTGGAAGCTAAATTATAAGATATACTGAAAATGATGGGGGATATCCATATATTGTCTGAATATGAAAACTTAGAGTTTGAATACAAAAGAAAATTTTGTAACACCGCGTAGCCAAAACAGACCAAAAATTAGTTTTTTCAGAAAAATCTGCAGGTGCTACCAACAGTGGCATCGACGGACCGTAGCCTGAACCATGGTACGTCCTGCACAACTGTCGATGGGATCAAAAACTCCCAAAAACTTCAGCCTAGAAAAATTGGTTAAGTCTTAGACGACGGACGGACTTACGGTCCGTAGGTCAAACGACTGTCTGTAGTCCGTGACTGTCGTTTAAGACTCCCTTCAACCACTCTCTGACAAGAGCTATGGATGACTAACATGGTTCGTTGGTGGACATACGGACCGTAGGTGGAAAATTTGCAGACAGTTAAAGGGAAATGCAGTTAAGTCAACTTAAAATGATGATGACTCTTAGAAAAAAAATGAATTAGGTCTCCATGACCTACCCATAGATAGATAATTGAATTATCTTTCCATAGTGATCGACCTTGGTAAAATCAGACCTTCGAGTAAAACGTTATGCCCATTTTAGTGAAGGCCTGTCGAACAGGCCCTCACGACGGACCCAACGACGGGGCGTCGGGCGCACGATGGACCGTCAATCCTGGCCGTCGTGAGGCCCGACAGCAACCTTCCCAGGGGTCTTTTTGACCTTTCCCACTCCATTTAAACCCCTAAGTTATGTCGTTTTGACCCTAAATCATCATATTTTAGTCAGTTTAAGCCTAGAACCATGATTAAAACATATTTAAGTCAAATCATTAAATCAAAACTTAGAAAATTAGAAGCAAGAGAGGAGAAAAAAAAGCTCAAGAACCCTAGGTCAAGAACGCCACAAGCTCCAGCAGTTCCAGCCTCGAAACTTAAGTATTTTTCCGTGGATTTCAACACCAGGCATGTGGGATTTCACTACTAGGTTCCTTTCACCCATTAGGTACCTAGTTTTCAGTCAGATTCTTGATTCTCTTGTCATGATTAAACCTAGTGTTTCTAGACTTTTGATAGAACTTTATGAATTTATTAGTCTTATGTTCCAAATAAGATTATCATGTTTTTATTAAGTTTATTGCATGAATTTCAGAACCCTAGCTTTGTATTTCTTTAGTTCTTGAATTACACATGTTAGGTCAGATATTTCGGACACTTCAAATATACATGCCTCAGTTATAAATGCATAATTACCAGATCAATTGTTGCATTCTTAGTTTGCATGTTCAATTTTGAGCTATCCAGTATTTACAGAAATTCAAACATAAACAGTAAATTTACAAAATTCATTGGGAGTAGAATAATACCGAGTTGGACTAGGGTTTAGCGCACCCAATAGTCCCAGAACTACTAGCCAAGTAGGTTGTAAGTCCCCTCTGTGGGCAATCAGTTTACTGATCACGCCAGATGCCTTTATACCTTTGGCGGGGTATATTGGGTCCTCTTGATGGGGCGTATACATCGCACTCCACATTTAGCTAATGTGGTTTTATTATAGCTTATTAGTAGCTCCCACAGTTCAGTCAGACTCTATGCATTGACCATTTATCAGTATATTCAGTATTTACTTTTAGCATGTTATAAATTGGTCATTGCATCTAGTTAGCTCAGAAATCAGCACATCACGTTCAGATTATTATACTTGTTTTTGTGCTTGTTTAGTTATGTTTTATTTCAGCTTTACTCTATCCTACATGCTCAGTACCTTTCAAGTACTGATGCATATGTGCGCTACATCTTCTCGTGATGTAGGTTCAGGTTCTCAGCATCCATATCATGCATAGATCGATTTCCGATCTCCAGTTCAGCAGATTTAGTGGTGAGTCCTTATTCTCCGAGGACAACAGTCATGAGTTTCATTTCAGTCTTTAGTCATTTAGTTTCAGTTTTTGCTAGATTTAGTTGGGGCTTGTCCTGGTATTTTTAGTCGATTTTAGAGGCTATTTTCAGACATAGTTAAATTTAGCTTAGTATTGAGTTAATATTTCTTTTGTATTAAACTCATTGTTTTCAAATATCTCAATTATAGAATATGGGTATTCCCCATCTTTTCATTTTAAGGATGATTTAGCTTCCACAAAAGTTTATTATCTTTAGTATGCTCATGATCATGCCAACAAGGTTAGCTTGGGATCACTTGTGTTCCTAGGTTCTGTGTCCGCGTCTTGGGAGTAGCTCGGGGCGTGACAAAACTTTGTATCAGAGCACTAGGTTCAAGAGTCCTAGGATGTCTGAAAAATCCGCACTAAGTAGAGTCCTTTTAATGGGTGTGAAGTGCAACACATCTAATGAGAGGGATTCTATGATGTGTTTTAGGAAAAACTTCACCTTTTTGTTACTCTTATCGTGCGTAAGGTATGATCTAATTCCATTCTAACTCGAGTTGAGCGTTTAAGATCATGCTTTCTCGTAGATCTTAGGCATGGAATGCTAATGCATGTAATGCTAACACAGTTCCTCTAGTACCAGATAAGGAAGTTCAAATGCAGAATTTCAGAAAGCCAATTCAGTATTTGGCTAAGAGTATGACCAACCAGAACAATCAGCAGGTTCTAGTTCCTACTAATAGAAATGATCCATCAATGGCAGCCAGAGTTTGTGATTTATTTAGGATGAATCCGTCTAAGTTTTTAGGGTTGCATGTTGGTAAGGATCCACAGAAGTTCATTGATGAAGTCAAGAACATATTTGGTGTGATGTCAGTAACTGGTAGTGATAGGTGAGATCGGCATCCTACAAACTCAAGGATGTGACTCACATATGGCTTACTCAGTGGAAAGACAACAGAGATGACTTTGCGTTTTGTAACTCAGTATAGAAGTCCAATTCAATGTCATTCCAGAAACTATCTCAGAACCCTTCTCAGTCTCTACTCCATTCGGTGACCCAGTTATAGCTAGACAAGTATACAGAAATTGCCTTGTCATAGTCTCTCAGAAAGTCAACTCAGCAGATCTAGTAGAGTTAGAAATGGTAGACTTCGATGTCATTCTAGGCATGGATTGGTTACACTCATGTTATGACTCAATCGATTGTAGAGCTAGGATTGTTCGTTTTCAGTTTCCAGACAAACCAATCTTGGAATGGAAGGGTATTAGCTTAGCGCCTATGGGTCAATTTATTTCTTACCTTAAGGCCAGAAAAATGATATCTAAGGGTTATCTATGTCATCTAGTTTGGTCTAAGGATTCTAGCCTTAAAACCCCATATCTTGAGGCAGTTCCAGTAGTCTGTAAACTTCCAGAAGTGTTTCCAGAAGATCTTCCCAAAGTCCCTCCCGAAAGAGAAATTAACTTTGGAATTGATCTTCTTCCAGATACCCAGCCTATTTCTATTCCTCCTTATAGAATGGCTCCAGCAGATCTTAAGGAATTGAAAGAGAAATTGAAAGACCTTCTAGATAAGGGCTTCATCAGACGTAGTATTTCACCATGGGGTGCACCAGTGTTGTTCGTAAGGAAGAAAGATGGTTCTCTCAGAATGTGCATTGACTATAGACAGTTAAACAAGGTCACAATCAAGAATAAGTATCTTGTCCCCAGGATTGATGACTTGTTTGACCAACTTCAGGGTGCTAGCCATTTCTCAAAGATAGAGATCTTAGAGTCAGAGATAGTGACATTCCGAAAACAGCCTTCAAAACTCGGTATGGTCATTATGAATTTGTATTTATGTCGTTTGGACTAATCAATGCTCCTGCAGCTTTCATGGATTTGATGAACAGAGTGTTCAAATAGTACTTAGACTTGTTCGTTATCGTCTTCATTGATGATATCCTCATTTAATCTAGGAGTCAGGAAGAACATGCAAGTCATTTGAGAGTTGTTCTGCAGAATCTCGAAGATCGTCAGTTATTTGCTAGTAAATGTGAGTTTTGGTTGCAATCTGTTGCTTTCCTTTGTCACATTGTATCTAGCGAAGGGATCCGCGTAGATTCACAAAATATAGAAGCAGTGAAACAATGGCCCAGACCAACCTCTGCTACAGATATCAGTAGTTTCTTAGGTCTAGCAGGTTATTACAGAAGGTTCGTGGAAGGATTTTCATCCATAGCCTCACCATTGACTAGGTTGACTCAAAAGATGATCAAGTTCCAATGGTCAGATGATTGTAAGAAAAGCTTCGTAGAATTGAAAAGTAGATGGACTACAACTCCTATCTTAACTCTACCAAGGGGTTCAGATGGTTGCAATGCAACCAGAGTTGGCCTTGGTTGTGTATTGATGCAAAGAGATAAGGTTATATCTTGTGCCTCTAGAAAGCTTAAGGTGCATGAGAAGAACTATCCAACTCATGACCTCGAGCTTGCAGCAGTGGTGTTTGCACTCAAGATATGGAGACACTTGTATGGTGTTCATGTAGATGTGTTCACCGATCATAAGATCCTTCAGTATGTTTTCACCCAGAAAGAGTTGAATCTTCGCCAGAGAAGATGGCTTGACTTCCTTAAGGATTATCATATAAGTGTGCATTATCATCCTGGAAAGGCGAATGTAGTGGCCGATGCTCTTAGTAGATTATCTATGGGTAATGTAGCCCATGTTGAGGAAAAAATAAAGGAGCTAGTGAAGGATGTTCACATCTTGCTCGCTTGGGAGTTCGCCTTATGAGCATATCAGACAGCGGTGTAACAGTTCAGAATGGGGCAGAATCGTCTTTGGTAGTGGAGCTTAGGAAAAGCAAGAGAGTGATGTGATCTTGCTTGAACTAAAGGGTGCACTCAACAATCAGAGAGTGGAGGTTTTCTCCCAAGGGGGAAATGGTGTACTTCGCTACCAAGGTAGATTGTGTATTCCTGATGTGGGAGAGTTGAGGCAGCATATTCTTGCAGAAGCTCATAACTCTAGGTATTCTATTCATCCAGGTGCTACTAAGATGTACCGCGATCTGCGGGAAGTCTATTGGTGGAATGGCATGAAGAGGGATATAGCAGAATTTGTGAGTAAGTGCACCAATTGCCATCAAGTCAAGGTAGAACATCAGAAACAAGGAGGTATGACTCAAGAGATCCATATTCCTACTTGAAAGTGGGATGTGATCAATATGGATTTCATCACAGGGTTACCTCGTACTCGCAGATAACATGACTCAATTTGGGTGAAAGTTGATAGGATAACTAAGTCTTCTCGCTTTTTGTAGGTCAAGACTACATATTCGGCAGAGGACTATGCCAAGCTTTACCTTACTGAAATTGTGAGGTTGCATGGGATTCCTTTGTCTATCATCTCAGATAGAGGTCCTCAGTTTACATCTCATTTCTAGAAGTCATTTCAAAAAGGTTTTGGTACTCAAGTTAACCTTAGTAGAACATTTCATCCACAGACGGATGGGCACGCAGAGTGTACCATTCAGACCTTAGAGGATATGTTGAGAGCTTGTGTGATCGATTTCAAAGGAAGTTGGGATGATCACCTTTCTCTTATTGAATTTGCCTACAATAATAGCTACCATTCCATCATTCAGATGGCCCCTTATAAGAATTTATATGGGCGTAGATGTAGATCTCCTGTTGGTTGGTTTGAAGAAAGTGAACCATCTTTGATAGGGCCAGATTCAGTCCTTTATGCTATTGAGAAAGTGCAACTCATTAGAGATAGACTTAAGACAACCCAAAGTCGTCAAAAATCTTATGTAGATGTATGGAGAAGGGAACTAAAGTTCCAAGTT
The DNA here is from genome assembly GCA_027705065.1 of Solanum peruvianum. Lineage (NCBI taxonomy): Eukaryota > Viridiplantae > Streptophyta > Magnoliopsida > Solanales > Solanaceae > Solanum > Solanum peruvianum. The sequence goes on along the minus strand of JAKWJD010000281.1, from coordinate 5,513 downwards.
GATGATTGTGTTTTTTTGAAAGTCTTACCTATGAAAGGGGTGATGAGATTTGGAAAGAAAGGGAAGCTCAGTCCTAGATATGTAGGCCCTTACAAGATCTTGAAAAGGACTGGCAAGGTGGCAAATGAGTTAGAGTTGCCAGCAAAATTAGCAGCAGTGCATCCGGTCTTCAACATCTCACTCTTGAACAAGTGCGTGGGTGACCTAGCCTCTATAGTGCCATTTGAGAGTGTGGTAGTGAAAGATAGTCTTTCTATGAGCATGTACCAGTTGAGATTTTTGACCATCAGGCTAAAAGTTCGAGAAACAAAGAAGTCGCTTCAGTCAAGGTTTTGTGGAGGAGTCAGTCCGTAGAGGGAGCTACTTAGGAAATAGATGCAGCCATCAAAGCCAAGTATCCTTACCTTTTTCCTTCTGATTCCACTCCAGCTTGAGGTAATAGTTCCTCTTTAGTTTTACAGTCATTCATGCGTAAATTCAGTTTTAGAATCATGTTCCCTCAGTTTGTACTTTCATTTTTAGTGTAATTGCATGTACTCAGAACTCAATTCAGTCAGAACTCAGTTCTCAGTGTTTAGTAGTGGGGTTTGCATCTCTCTCCCTCTATTTCAGCTAGTATAGTCTTCATTCGAGGATGAATGTTCCCAAGGGGGAGAAAATGTAACACCCCGTAGCCAAAATAGACCAAAAATTAGTTTTTTTTTCAGAAAAATCTGCAGGTGCTACCAACGGTGGCATCGACAAACCGTAGACTGAACTACGGTCCGTCCTGCACAACCGTCGGTGGGATAAGAAACTCCAAAAAATTTCAGCCTAGAAAAATTGGTTAAGTCTTGGACGACGGACGGACTTACGGTCCGTAGGTCAAACGACGGTCCCTTTTCCGTGATCGTCGATCAAGACTCCCTTCAACCACTCCCTGACAAGAGATATGGATGACCAGCATGGTTCGTACGTGGACCTACGGTCCGTAGGTGGAATATTTGCAGCCAGTTAAGGGGAAATACAGTCGGGTCAACTTAAAATGATCATAAATCTTATAAAAAAAACGAATTAGGTCTCCCATGACCTACCTAAAGATAGATAACTGAATTATCTTTCCATAGTTACCAACCTTGCTAAAATGAGACCTCCGAGTAAAAAGTTATGCCCATTTTAGTAAAGGTCTGTCGAACAGGCCCTCACGACGGACCCAACGATGGGGCGTCGGGCGCACGACGTGTTAGGATCGAATTCACGCACACACACTAGATGAATGAAGAACACAAGAACTTTCAAGAGAAAGAGATGAGAGATATAGAGAGAGAAAGAGAAAACCCAATATTTCGTGGTAACACCCCGTGAGTAAACTTCCACGGTGGTGAGGTATATTTATATTAATAAATCAGAGTATTTTTGGTTACAGAGAATAAATAGAGAATAAATAGGAAAGCTTAAAATAGAGATAAATAGGAAAGCCTAAAATAGAGAATAAATGGGAAAACCTAAAATTAATCAGGCTCCACTACCTAACAATTCTCCCACTTGGAGACTGACTCAGTCATCCAAAAAATACATTCTCAAAAAAAAATCTCTTCATCATCAACATCTTTACCGCACCGCAACATCTTTAGCAACAATTACAGAAGACCAACCGAGGTTTTACATAACCTCAGTTTCCCAACATCAACACATTTCGTCAACATGTCTGCCGGGTTCTTTGCACCCTCTATCTTCACCAAGAACATATCACCATCCTCCACTGCCCTGCGAGTGAAATGGTATCACCATCTGATGTGCTTTGTCTTCGAATGATAGACTGGATTTTTCACCAACTATATGACACTCTGGCTATCTGAGTCGCTCTGCTTCTTGCCCAATTCCTCAAGATAACCTGCCAGCCATATCATCTCTTTCCCAGCTTCAGCTATTGCCACATACTCAACTTCAGTAGATGAAAGAGAAACACACTTCTGAAGCCTGGACATCCAACTCACTGCTGTTCCACCTATGCTGTAAATGTACCCGGATGTACTCTTGCTCGAGTCAACATCCCCACCAAGATCAGCATCCACAAAACCCTGTAGAGTCACATTACCTTTGCCAAAACAAAGTGAAGTAGTGGATGTACCTCTTAGATATCTCAGAAGCCACTTCACAGCTTCCCAATGCTCTTTCTCAGGGTTCGCCATGTACCTGCTAACAACTACCACTGCATGTGCTATATCAGGTCTAGCGCAGACCATAGCATACATCAAACTACCAACTGCTGAAGCATATGGAACAAGTGCCATGTGATCACACTCCTCGGCAGTCTTGGGTGACTACTCCTTTGACAATTTAAAGTGATTTGCCAATGGAGTAGTCCTGGGTTTAGCATCATTAAACCTGAATCTGCTCAACACCTTCTCAATGTACAACTCCTGAGATAGATTTAAAGTGCCAGCAGATCTATCCCGAGAAATCTTCATCCCCAAAATCTGCTTTGCTGGACCCAAATCTTTCATCTCAAACGCTGCAGACAACCTTGTCTTCAGATTGTTAATCTCCCTCATACTAGATTCTGCAATCAACATATCATCCACATACAAGAGTAGAAAGACATATGAATCAGTTTATTTCTTGAAAGTAACAATAAGAATCCTTTTCAGCTTTGCAGAATCCACTCTTGGTCATGAAGGAGTCAAACTTCTTGTACCACTGCCTTGGTGCTTGCTTTAGTCCATACAAGGTCCTGGTGATCTTGCACACCATGTGTTCCTTGCCAGGAACCACAAATCCTTCCGGTTGCTGCAAATAGATCTCTTTGTCCTGATCTCTATGTAAAAACGTTGCTTTTACATCCATTTGCTCTAGATGCAAATTCTCCGATGCAACAACACTCAACAGAATTCGAATAGAGGTTAACTTCACAACACGAGAGAATATTTCAGCATAATCAATACCTTTCCTTTGTGAATATCCTTTAACCACTAAATGAGCCTTGAACCTTCTTTTGCCATCTGGTTCAGTCTCGATTCTGAACACCCACTTGTTCAGCAATGCTCTCTTCCCTGCAGGTAACTCAGTCAACACCCATGTGTCATTCTTCTCAAGTGACCTCATCTCATCATCCATGGCTTGCTCCCACTTGATTGAATCCTCCACCTGTAGGCCTCATCAAAAGACTCTAGTTCCCCCTCATCAGTCAGCAATAGATAGTGTAATGAAGGTGAATACCTATTTGGTTCCCTGATTGATCTGGATGATCTCCTTAACACCTGCTCAGGTGTAACTTGCTCCACTTCAGATTCTTCAGTACGAGTTGGTTGAGTATCCGCTTCAACATCTGTGGGGTTACTCTTCTCCAACTCAACCTCAACTCCCACTTGCTTTGTAATCTCTAGAACCTTCTGCTCTCTGTCCTTGTACAGGATAGACTCATCAAATGTCACGTCATAATGTCTCAAGATCTTTCTGTTCTTGTCATCCCAAAACCTATAACCAAAAAAATCAGAACCATAGCCTATGAAGTAACACTTCACAGCCTTGGCATCAAGCTTGTCTCTCTTTTCTGGATCAACATAAGCAGTGCAACCAAAAGTCCTCAAGTGTGAGTACCTGAGTTCTTTTCCTCTCCACACCTCCTTTGGAATCTTGAACCCTAAAGGAACTGATGGTCGCCTGATGATCAATTATGCAGCTGTGCTCACAGCATCCGCCCAAAGTATTTTGGGCATCCCACAGTGTATCCTCATACTCCTTGCACGCTCATTCAATGTTCTGTTCATCCTCTCAGCAATTCCATTCTGTCTTGCCTTACCAGGAACTGTTCTCATCAATCTGATTCCCTCAACTGCATAGAATGCCTTGAACTCTGATTTGTCATACTCTCCTCCATTGTCAGACCTTAGGCATTTGACTTTCAAACCGGTCTGATTCTCAACTTCAGCTTTCCACTTCTTTAAAGTTGCAAACAGATCTGACTTATGCTTCAAGAAGTAAACCCATACCTTCCTGCTGAAATCATCAATGAAGGTAACATAGAATCTGGATTCTCCAAGTGATGATACTGGAGATGGTCCCCCAAACATCTGTATGGACCATTTCCAATCGCACTTTCTTTGGCTCTCTAGGAGTCTTTGTAAAGTTCTCTTTTCTTTTTGCCCATAACACAGCTCTCGGAAAGACCATATCAACAAAACTTCAGACCCTCTAATGCTCCTTGCTTTTTGCAACCAGCATCTTCATTTCTTTAGTACTCATGTGTCCAAGTCTGTTATGCCACAGACATGAACCGGAAGCACCTTCAACAACAGTGGCCATGTTTATACACACCCTGCAGTGGTGTACAAGGTTCCAGATTTGGTGCCACGAGCTACTACCATAGCACCTTTCATGATCTTCTACGAACCTTTCCCAAACTCTGCTGCATATCCCGTGCTATCCACTGACCAAACAGAGATAAGATTTTTCTTGATCCTAGGAATATATCTGACATCCTCCAATGTCCACTGGTTTCCCGAGGTGGTCTTTATGCAAACATCCCCCTTTCCTTCAATCTCTAAGGCTCTATGGTCAGCAAGATACATTTTTTCAAAATTTCCAGATTTGAAGTTTTGGAACAACTCCTTGCTTGGAGGCGAATTGAAAAATGCACCAGAATCCAAAATCCATCATTCAACCGGGCTGTTCACACTAAGTATTAGAGCATCCCCAATGTCCTCTGCTGAATTTACAGAATCATTGTCATCTCCAAATTTCTGATTCTGTTTCTTCTTTGGCTTTGTACAGTTCGTCCGAAAGTGCCCTTTTTCTCTACAGTTCCAACAAGTCACGTTTGATCTGTTCAGGGATTTTCCTCGATTCTTTGATTTTGATCGACCATGTTGATTTTGGCTTTTCGTCTTCCTTCTCCCCCTTCGATCAACGCTGAGAGCACTTCCCGATGAATCTCCCACTTCTCGTTTGCGAATACTTTCGCAAAGAACAACATTACAGATTTCATCAAACTTCAGTTTCTCAGATCCACGGGAAATGCTAATCGCAGCAGCACAACAGTATCCCAAGACTCGGGCAGAGATGACATCAAAATCAATGCCTTAATTTCATCTTCAAAATTAATATCCACAGAATTGAGTTGACTCACAATCACATTGAACTCGTTTATATGATCAGAAACGATCCATTCTCAGACATTGTAAATGAACAATCTACGCATCAAATATACCTTGTTCATAGCCGATGATTTTTTATACATGTTTGACAGTGCCTTCAACAGACCGGACGTAGTCTTCTCCTTCACGATGTTGAACGCCACGTTTCTTGACAAAGTCAACCGGATAAACCCTAGAGCCTAACAATACTTAAGTTTCCACTTCTCCTCCATCATGGATTCCGGATTCACCCCGGTCAACGGTTCGTGAAGATCTTTCTAGTACAGATAATCTTCGATCCGCATCTTCCAGAAACTGAAATCGGATCCATCAAACTTCTCGATTCCAAGCTTCGAACTATCCATCTTCTGTGATCGTGTTGAATCTCCTTAGCTCTGA
>JAKWJD010000280.1:0-33313 GCA_027705065.1 Solanum peruvianum | reverse complement strand
TAACATTCAACAAAGAAGGCAGCAACAAACAATTAACACTGATCAGATTGGACAATATCAAAGGAATATCAATAATTCAGTGCAGGAACTTACAGTTGGAGAAGGAAGATTGGAGAATCCAACAGTGCAAGCTCAGGTTAACAGGCCACAACATATTGATACTTCCAACAGGCAATCACACATCCAAGATTATACTGCAGGTAATCAAGACCATAGAAAATCAAGGAATACTCAGCAGACAAACACTAGACAATTGTCTAAGATTGTACAAGCTGGATATCAACACAGTCATATAAATACCACAGGTATTGACTCAATGCTCCCCTCCCCTGCACCCCTTACTATTGTTGATAAAACTGCTGGTGTAGCTGTTGGAGGAAAGGATGGAAATGGTCAGGAGTTGAATAGAAATGTAGCTTCTAGAATTGATAAAGGAAAAGAAAAAATTGTTGAACATGTGCCTTTAGTTGAGATTGATAAAGTTCCTCCTGATAAATCAACTCTTAACAATCCTTATCAAACTAGTACTAAAAATAGTAATCCCATATTACCTAATACTGGCAATGATCCTAGTAGTCACCAAAATGTTGATGATTATAGGGAACCTGATTCTGAGGATGAGTATGATGGTGATACTCAATCCTTAGTGGATGGCATTGATCCGGGGGAGAAAATGGGTACTACTTACCAAGTTCAAACTGGCCCTTTGTTGCATAACTCTGATGTGAATGAAATTAGAGATGTTGCAGGCAAACAAGGCCTTTCTCCAAGGGGTAGGAAACTGTTAAAACAGAGTAAAAATAATAGCTTAAGTAGACCAAATACTAGAGCCAGAAGTAGAGGAATTTGATGATCAAAATGCTTTGTTGGAATGCTAGAAGTATTAATACTTTTGGTGTTCTTGAAAGGTTGATTAATCTTAGGAAAATTCATAATATGGTTATAATTGCTATTTTGGAACCTTTTTCTAATGCTTCCCAAATAGACTTTTATAGAATGCAAATTCTGATGGATCATGGACATTGTAATCCTAATAACAAAATATGGCTTTTTTGGTCAAATGAAGTAGTATGTAAGATTCTGGAAAGTGATCAGCAACATATTACTTGTGAAGTGAGCCATGAAAGCTGTAGTGAACCTTTTTTGATGACTTATGTCTATGCAAAATGTAAAGAGCAGCTTAGAAAACCTCTTTGGGATAGTATGTTGAAATGGTCTGCAACAGCTTATCCTTGGTGCACTATTGGAGATTTTAATGTCATATCTTCTACTCAAGAGAAGCTGGGGGGCAGAGAATATAATATTAGGAAGAGTTTAGAGTTTCTCAACATTATTGATTCTTGTGGATTGATAGATATGGGGTATAATGGTCAACCATATACATGGTGTAATCACAGGAAGAATGGAGATATGATTTGGAAAAGGTTAGATAGAGGAATGGTTAATGATAAATGGTTAGATATAATGCCTCATACCAACATTACTCATCTTCCTAGTGTGGGATCTGATCACTCCCCTCTTTTGCTGGAAATGATTGATCATAAAACTAATGTGATTAAGTACTTTAAGTTCCTCAATTGTTGGACTGAGAATGACACTTTCTTACATACTGTTGAAAATTGTTGGAATAAGGAAGTTACTGGCAATCCCATGTGGATTTTGCATGCAAAGCTGAAAAGGTTAACTAAGACTCTAAGAGACTGGTCTAAGAAGGAATATGGGGATGTTTTTGAAAAAGTAAAGTTTTATGAAGAGAGTGTTAAAACTGCTGAAGGAAATTATATTAGAGACAATAGTAAGGATAATAGAGAACAACTCTATGCCCTTAATGCTCAATACATCAAATACTTGAAGATTGAGCATGCAATCCTTCAACAGAAAACTCATCTTCATTGGCTAAAAGAAGGTGATGCCAATTCCAAATATTTCCATGCTGTTATTAGAGGAAAAAGGAGGAAAATGGTAATTCACAAACTATTGAATGATAATGGTAGTTGGATTCAAGGGGATGAAGTTATTGCTAGAGAAGCCTGTAATTATTATCAGAGTATTTTTACAGGGAAATCTGTTAAAATTAATGAGGATCAATTACAGTGTATTCCTAAGATGGTTACTGTGGAACAAAATAATGATCTGGAAAGAATGCCTACTATTGATGAGTTGAGACATGTGGTTATGAATATGAATCCCCATTCTGCACCTGGACCTGATGGCATTGGAGGCAAGTTTTATCAAACTTGCTTTGAAATTATAAAAGATGATCTTCTTGCTGCAGTACAGGCTTTTTTCAATGGTTATGACATGCCAAAATATATGACCCATGCCTGTCTAATCCTTCTTCCCAAAGTGGATAATCCTAATAAGATGAAAGAGTTTAGACCTATTAGTCTTAGTAATTTTACTAACAAGATCATTTCTAAAATTATGAGTACTAGACTGGCTCCTATATTACCTCTAATTATATCAGAAAATCAGTCTGGTTTTGTTAAAGGGAGAAGTATTTCTGAGAATGTGATGTTGGCTCAGGAAATTATTCATGGTATGAAATTACCTAAAGAGGGGAAGAATGTGGTTATCAAGTTGGATATGGTTAAGGCTTATGACAGAGTTTCTTGGAGTTATACATGCCTGGTATTGAGAAAAATGGGATTTGGAGAATTATTCATTGACAGGGTATGGAGGATAATGAATAATAATTGGTATTCAGTGGTGATCAATGGAAGAAGGCATGGTTTCTTCCATTCTACTAGAGGTTTAAAGCAAGGGGATCCCTTGTCTCCAGCACTTTTTATCTTAGGTGCTGAATTATTTACAAGGCAGCTTAACCTTTTATATCATAATCAGAATTATATTGGCTTTCAGATGGACAGCAAAGGGCCTCAAATCAATCATCTATCCTTTGCTGATGATATTATAATTTTTACCTCTACTGATAGACAATCACTTCAGCTTATTGTTAAAACTATAGAAGAGTATGAATTGATTTCTGATCAACAGGTAAATAAGGATAAAAGTTTCTTCATGGTTACTAACAATACTAATCAGGATATTATTGATTCCATTAAGACTGTAACTGGCTTTGGTATACAAAACAGCCCCATTACTTATCTTGGTTGTCCTTTATATGTTGGGGGTCAAAGGATCATTTACTTTTCTGGGATTGTGGAGAAGATTATCAGAAAGATTTCTGGGTGGCATGCTAAAATTCTAAACTTTGGAGGCAAAGTTACCTTAGTGAAACATGTCTTACATTCTATTCCAATACATCTGTTAGCTGCTGTTTCTCCTCCTAAAACTACTCTTAAGTATATCAAAAAAGTTATTGCAGACTTCTTTTGGGGTATGGATAAAGATGGTAAGAAATATCATTGGGCATCTTGGGAAACTTTAGCCTATCCTACTAATGAAGGTGGTATTGGTGTTAGAAATCTGGAAGATGTTTGTATAGCATTTCAATATAAACATTGGTGGGAGTTTAGGACTAAAACTTCCTTGTGGAGCAAATTTCTTAAAGCTAAGTATTGCAAAAGAGCTAACCCTGTAGCCAAAAAATATGATACTGGTAATTCTTTGGTGTGGAGATACTTCACTAGAAACAGACAAGCTGTGGAACCTTACATTAAATGGAATATTCATTCAGGTTCTTCCAGTTTTTGGTGGGATAATTGGTTAGGAAATGAGGCTTTAGCCAATCAGTGTATTAATATATCTAGTCTCAACAACATTCATGTTTCAGATTTCTTAAATAATGGTATATGGAATGAGAGATATGTTAGACAACATGTTCCTCCAACTATGGTACCTGATATATTGCAAATTCAATTCAAGTATAACAGTGATATAAAGGATACTGCTATTTGGACACTTGAAGAAAATGGTAATTTTACTATTGCTTCAGCATGGGAGGCCATTAGAAAGAAAAATCCTAAAGATATCATTAATAACAGTGTGTGGCATAAATATATTCCTTTCAAGATAGCCTTCTTTATTTGGAGAGCTTTGAGAGGCAAACTTCCAACATATGATTATTTACAGAAATTTGGAAGTATTGCTACTGATTGCTACTGCTGTTACAGGAAAGGCATTGATGATATCAATCACATTTTAATCTCTGGCAATTTTGCTAATTACATATGGAAATACTATGCACCTACTTTTGGTGTAACACAAATCAACATTGATTTGAGAAGCTTGCTACTACAATGGACAAATCTGCCTTCCACTAATCAGGTATATAAATTACTCATTTCTATTTTACCTAACTTTATTTGTTGGCACTTGTGGAAAAACAGGTGTGCTGTGAAGTATGGAAACAAGATATCAAGCATCCAAAGAGTTCAATATGGAATTTTCAAAGATGTGATGCAAACCATTAAGATAGTCTTTCCAAATATACCATGGCAACATAGTTGGTTCAGTCTGATCAACTTAGTTGAACAATGCCAACATCAGTTCAAGGTAATTATGGTGAGCTGGAGGAAACCACAGTTTGGCATTTACAAATTGAATACAGATGGGAGTGCACTTCCTGAATCTGGAAAGATTGGAGGAGGAGGCATTCTAAGAGACTACACAGGTAAATTACATTATGCATTCTCAATACCACTTGGTTTAGGGACTAATAATATTGCAGAGATGGAGGCTGCTAGATATGGTTTGGATTGGTGCGAGCAACATGGTTATAAAAGCATTCTTTTGGAAGTAGATTCTGAAATTCTGCAAAAATGGATAAACAACAAAATTGCAATCCCTTGGAGATATCAACAAACAATAGAACAAATACAAGACATTGGTAGAAAAATGGATCACTTTGAATGTCATCATGTCTATAGAGAAGTCAATGGTACTGCAGATTTACTATCAAAATGGAGCCACAATTTGGACATATTACAACATTTTTATACATTTCAACAACTTATTGGTGCCATCCGAGGAAGCTATATATTAGACAAATTGGGAACACAAAATTTCAGAAGAAGAAAGACAAGAAGAATCAAGCATCCACCTTAGTTTCACAAGTCTTAATAGAATAGGTTTTTAGCATATAGTAATTAGCTTAATTGTTTGATGTAAGTTCAATTTTATAGACTCTTCTTTTATTCATGTAAAGGGAGAGTCTCCCTAATTTATGCATTCTAGAATTACTTTCATTATAGTATGCACCTTTTTGTATAAAGGTTGGGTTGACTAATCTTAGTAGATAGGTCAACTCTACACCTTAAATATCATAGAAGGTAAGGTTTATGTCCCCCTTCTTGTAAAATTTTTTGTTGTTAAATGGTAAGGCCTGGGGGTGTTGCTAAGCCCCTGACCCACCTCAAGGGTCGTTCAACTAAAAAAAAAAAAAAAAAAAACCCTAACCCTAAACCCTAAACCCTAAACCTAAACCCTAAACCCTAAACCCTTTTTTAAACCCTAAACCAAAACCCTAAACCCTGAAACCCTAAAACCTAAACCCTAACCCTAAACCCTAACCCCTAAAACCTAAACCTAAACATAAACCTAAACCTAAACCTAAACCCTAAACCCTAAACCTTAAAACAATTAAACCCTAAACCTAAACCCTAAACCCTAACCCTAAACCCAAACCCTAAACCCTAAACCTTAACCCTAAACCTAAATGCTAAACCCTTAAACCCTAAACCCTAAACCCTCAAACCCTAAACCCTAACCCTAAACCCTAAACCCTAAAACCTAAACCCTAACCCGAAACCCTAAACCAAACCCTAAAAACCCTAAACCCTAAACCCTAAACCCTAAACCCTAAACCCTAAACCCTAATCGCCTTTTCATTTCTCAAAAATTTTCTCTCTCTAAAAATTTTTTCTCTCTCTAGAAAGTTTCACGAAATCTGGTGTTCATCGCTGATAATCGGAGTAATTGATTAGGAAATCGTGTTGGAATGACTGTTAATCCACCTGATGCACGATTCCGCCCACCGGATCCATTGGTAGAGGCGGAAAATCCTAATGCGCAGTCACAAACCAATGAAGCGGCGGAAGGATCGTCTTCTACTTCGTCACATTTGCGAGAAGAAGCGATCCAAATGGCTACGATAGAAGCGGAGATGGATGAACTCCGTCGCACTACTGAAAATAAGCGAAATACGAGTGAAACGACTGGAGGAACATCAAGGATTGATGTACGAGTGGGATTAGATCGAAGCGATTCTCAGGTGCCAGAGGCGGCGCGATCGAATCCATTACAAGGTCAATTAGAAGTTCATCGTCAAGAATTAGATACTGGGGTTGTCTCCCCAACGATTGATTCACATATTAATCAAAAGAGTATTACGATGAAGGATCGAATCGAGTCGCGAAATGAGGGTTTGGTAGAATCGCGACATGAAGGTCAACTGGGGAAATCGCAGATGAACATTCAAGATACAGGGGATGTTCAACAACAATGGAATCGAGAGGGTCATCATCTTGATTCATCAATACAATCGCAACATCAACAGCTCGATCTGAATAAGGACCAAAACATTCCTACTCACCAGCATCAATCCTTCAATACTACTACACTAACTCCAGGTTCGAGGGCTGCAATTCATCACATAACTGATATTTCATCTGATATTCCTAGTCAACAAATACAAAATCAAGGTAATGTCTCTATTACTAATCCTAATTCCAATTATGATGTAAATCTGCAAGATACTGGTAGAAGGAATAATGATACTGCTAGAACTCAGGTTTATCAAACTGAATTTCCTAAGATTTCCAGTAATTTTGATAGACCTAGTAATCGTAATAGATTGGATAAGATTGATACTCCCTTAGACAATGCTGAGAAATTTCCTAAGAATGATCAACAACAAGAACCTGCTCCATACACAGTTGTACAAACCTATGCAGATAGACTTCGTTTTAATCAATCCAAAAAAGGTGTGAGTATTAATCTAAGTGAGCCTGAGATTACTACCAAGCAAGGTTTACCAGCAGTCCTTTATGTTAAGAATGAAATTGTGAAGGATTTGGCTTCAACTTGTAAATTTACATTAATTGGAAAATTCATCTATACAATGCCTAAAGTAGAGCTTATTAGAAAAAACTTCATCCTCCAAACTCAGCTATCAGGGGGGGTAAAGATTGCACACTTTAATTCTAGGCATGTTTATATAGATTTGGACAATGAATTGGATTATAATATGGTGTGGACAAAACAGAGAATGACTATTGCTGGACAGATCATGAGAATCCAGGCTTGGACTCCTAATTTCAAGCCTGATGAAGAAACACCATTAGTTCCCATATGGATATCTTACCTGAATTACCATGGCATTGCTACAACAAGGAGTTTATTACTAGCCTGTTATCCCCAATTGGTAGAGTTTTATACTTAGATTCAGCTGCTATTAACAAAACTAGGGGAAGCCAAGCTAGAGTTAAGGTTCAAGTAGATTTAACTAGGGATAGACCTTCACATATTTGGATGGGGTACATTGGTGAGGATATTACAGATGGGAGATGGCAAAAAATTGAATATGACAATATCCCTGACTATTGTTTCTATTGTAAGCATCAAGGACATCAGGAATCTGTTTGCATTATCAAGAAAAGGGATGTTGAAAACAAAAGGAAAAAAGAATTGGAAAAAAACAAAGATAAGCAAGACACTGTTTATCATAATCAGGAAAATAATCAGAGTCATAAGGGTGTGGAAATTGGTAGAAAGGAGCTGGATCATATCCAACAAAGGCAACAAACTCAAGACACTCCAAACACAGCTGATACAAGAGGAATGGCATACACAAAAGAGAAGGAATCAGCCTCATCAAGTTAGATTCAATGCAGACAGAGTTTTAACTCAACAAGTGCAAACTCAAACAGGTATTGTTCCTCTTCCTACTAGAAATACTTATATTGACTTGGAAGTGCAGGAATTCATAATTGATGGCCAAGAAGTGGAGACACATAATGGTTTAGAACATAGACATCAGTCTATTCCTCTAAACAGGTCAACTAAGGACTCTATCCATATTACTGACTCCAATGAGCAAAGAATTCAAAGGAATAAACAACAAGTGAAGGATCCTCAAGTTACTAGACATAAACAACCTGGTGATCAACATGTAGCAAGCACCAGACCAGGTATTGACTCATTGCTCCCTTCCCCTGCACCCTTTACTGTTTCTACTGGTATAAATGTTGATAATGCTGGTGTAGCTGTTGGAGGTGTGGTTGGAAGTGGTCAGGAGACACTAAGAGCTAATGTTTCTAGGCTAGATAAAGGAAAAGGTAAAATTGGTGAACAAGACCCCTTACATGATAAAGTTCCCCCTGATAAAACTAATATTTATAATCCCTTACAGCCTAGTAATAAGACTGGTACTTTAAATGTTTCTAATCCTGTCAATGATCCTAATACTTCACAAGGAAATATCCTTGATGAATATAAGGAACCAGATTCTGAGGATGAGTATGATGGTGATACTCAATCCTTAGTGGAAGGTATTGACCCTGGAGAAGAGATAGGTACTGATCATCAAGTTCACAAAGACCCTTTACTAGATAACTCTAATATGGATGAAATTAGGGATGTCACTGGTAAACAAGGTCTATCTCCTAGAGGTAGGAAGGTTTTAAAACCAAATAAGAATACCAGCATTAGTAAACCTAATACAAGAGCTAGAAGTAGAGGTTTTTGATGATTAAAATTCTATGTTGGAATGCTAGAAGCATTAATACTTTGGTGCTCTTCAAAGACTTATTAATCTCAGGAAAATTCATAATTTGGCTATGATTGCAATCTTAGAGCCTTTTACTAATCATTCTCAACTGGATTTTTATAGAATGCAGCTTTTAATGAATCAGGGGCACTGCAATCCAAATAATAAAATTTGGTTATTTTGGTCTAATGAAGTAACCTGTAACATTTTAGAGAGTGATCAACAACAGGTTACTTGTGAAATTACCTATGAAGGATATAGTGAAAAATTTCTTATGACTTATGTCTATGCAAAGTGTAAAGACTATTTGAGGAAGCCTCTTTGGGACAGTATGTTAAGATGGTCCACAACTGTGCATCCTTGGTGTATTTTAGGGGATTTTAATGTGATCTCTTCAACTCAGGAAAAACTTGGAGGAAGAGAGTACAATATTAATAAAAGCCTTGAGTTTATTAATGTTATTGATTCTTGTGGGCTGTTGGATATGGGGTATAGTGGTCAACCATATACATGGTGTAACCATAGAAAAGATGGTTCTAGGATTTGGAAGAGGTTAGATAGAGGCCTGGTTAATGATAAATGGCTTGATAAAATGCCATCTACTATCATTACTCATTTGCCTTCTGTGGGGTCTGATCATTGTCCTTTATTGATGGAAGTAATTGACAAAAAAGAGACTGTGATTAAGTATTTCAAATTTTTCAATTGTTGGACTGAGAATGACACTTTTTTAAAGACTGTGGAAAGGTGTTGGAATAAGACTGTTGTTGGCAATCCTATGTGGATTTTACATTCTAAGATGAAAAGATTAACTCACACCTTAAGAGAATGGTCAAAAAAAGAATATGGTGATATTTTTGAGAAAGTTAAGCAATATGAAGAAGGGGTTAAAGAGGCAGAAGGTATTTATATTATGGATAATAGTAAGGAAAATAGGGAGAAGTTGTATGCTATTAATGCTCATTATATTAAATATTTGAAGTTGGAGCATGCCATTCTTCAACAAAAGACTCAGTTACATTGGTTAAAGGAAGGTGATGCTAATTCCAAATATTTTCATTCTGTTATTAGAGGAAAAAGGAAGAGAATGTTCATTCACAAAGTTATGGATGAGAAGGGTGGATGGATCCAAGGAGAGGATCACATTGCTAAGGAAATCTGTGATTATTATAAAAATATTTTCACTGGAAGTTCTGATAGAATTAATGAGGACAGTCTTAATTGTATTCCAAAGTTGGTTACTAAGGAACATAATTCTATATTGGAGAGAATGCCTAATGAGGAAGAATTGAGGAAGGTGGTGATGAATATGAACCCTCATTCTGCACCTGGACCTGATGGTATAGGGGGCAAATTTTTCCAATGTTGCTTTGATATAATTAAGGATGACCTCTTAGCTGCTGTGGAAGCTTTCTTTAATGGGTATGAAATGCCTAAGTATATGACTCATGCTTGTTTAATACTTCTTCCTAAAGTTGATCACCCTTCTAAATTAAAAGATTTTAGACCTATTAGTCTTAGTAATTTTACTACTAAGATTATTTCTAAGATAATTAGTACTAGATTGGCTCCTATATTACCTCTCATTGTTTCAGAAAATCAGTCAGGTTTTGTGAAGGGAAGGAGTATTTCTGAAAATGTTATGTTGGCTCAAGAAGTGATTCATGGTATAAAGTTACCTAAAGAAGGGAAGAATGTGGTTATTAAGCTTGATATGGTTAAGGCTTATGACAGGGTGTCTTGGACTTATACTTGTTTGGTGTTAAGAAAAATGGGTTTTGGAGAAGTGTTTATTGATAGAATCTGGAGAATTATGTGTAACAATTGGTACTCTATAGTTATTAATGGTAAAAGACATGGTTTCTTTCACTCTACTAGAGGTTTAAAGCAAGGTGATCCTTTATCCCCAGCATTATTTATTTTGGGTGCTGAGGTTTTCTCTAGACAGCTTAATTCTCTTTATAATAATCCTGATTACATTGGCTTTCAAATGGCTAGGAAAGGTCCTCAGATTAATCATCTGTCTTTTGCTGATGATATTATCATTTTTACCTCTACTGATAGGCCTTCTCTACAGCTTATTATGAAAACTATTAGAGAATATGAATTGGTTTCTGATCAAAGGGTTAATAAAGATAAGAGTTTCTTTATGGTTACTACTAACACTAATCAGGATATTATTGACAATATAAAATATGAAACTGGTTTTGGTATTCAATACAGTCCTATTAACTATCTTGGGTGTCCTTTATACATTGGAGGTCAAAGAATTATATATTTTTCTGGTATGGTGGAGAAGATTATCAAAAGGATTGCTGGATGGCAAGCAAGAATTTTAAACTTTGGAGGCAAAGTTACTTTAGTAAAACATGTATTGCAGTCTATTCCAATACACATTTTAGCTGCTGTATCTCCTCCTAAAACTATTCTCAAACATATTCAAAAGGTTATTGCTGATTTCTTTTGGGGTATTGATAGAGATGGCAAAAAATACCATTGGGCATCTTGGGAAACATTAGCTTATCCTACTAAGGAGGGTGGTATTGGAGTTAGAAATCTTGATGATGTATGTGTAGCTTTTCAATATAAACAGTGGTGGGAGTTTAGGACTAAAACTTCTTTGTGGAGCAATTTTCTTAGAGCTAAATATTGCAAAAGATCTAATCCTGTGGCTAAGAAATATGACACTGGAGATTCTTTGGTTTGGAGATATTTCACTAGAAATAGACAGGCTGTGGAATCCCATATTAAATGGAATATTACTTCTGGCTCATGTAGCTTTTGGTGGGATAATTGGTTAGGAAATGATGCTCTAGCTAATCTTTGTACTAATATATCCAGCCTTAACAACATCCCTGTTTCTAGATTCCTTAACAATGGTATGTGGAATGAGAGATATGTTAGGCAACAAGTTCCTCCAATCTTGGTACCTCAGATTCTGCAAGCTCAATTTAAGTATGATATTAATATAGATGATCAAGCTATTTGGACACCTGCAGACAATGGCAAATTTTCGATTGCTTCAGCTTGGGAACTTATTAGAAAGAAGAAGCCTATAGATATCATTAATAACAGTGTATGGCACAAACATATACCCTTCAAGATTAGCTTCTTTATTTGGAGAGCTTTGAGAGGTAAGCTCCCAACAAATGAGACTTTACAGAAGTTTGGAAGAGCTGCACTGGAGTGTTATTGCTGTTATAGAAAGGGTACTGATGACATCAACCATATTTTAATTAATGGCAACTTTGCTAAATATATATGGAGATATTATTCAGCTACTATTGGTGCCATACAAACTACTGCAGATTTGAGAAGTTTGTTAATTTATTGGAAGACATTGCCTTCTCTAAATCAGGTATATAAATTTCTTATTTCTGTTTTACCTAATCTTATTTGTTGGCATTTGTGGAAAAATAGGTGTGCTGTGAAATATGGTGATAAGAAATCAAGTATACAAAGAGTTCAATATGGAATTTTTAAAGATGTTATGTACACTACTAAAATAGCCTTTCCAAGTATACCATGGCAGCATAGCTGGTACAACTTGATCAACCTAGTTGAACAATGTCAACAACAACTAAATGTGATCATGGTTAATTGGAAAAAACCATACGATGGCCTTTACAAACTTAATACAGATGGGAGTGCAATTCCAAGTACTGGAAAGATTGGAGGGGGAGGCATATTAAGGGATCACAAAGGTAATATTCATTATGCATTTTCAATACCATTGGGTTTTGGTACTAACAATCTTGCAGAGATAGAGGCTGCGAGATATGGCTTACATTGGTGTGAACAGCATGGGTATAGAAGTATTGTATTGGAAGTAGATTCTGAAATACTATACAAATGGATAAGCAATACAATAGCCATTCCATGGAGATTACAACAGTCAATACAACAAATTCAAGACATTGGCAAAAAATTGGAACATTTTGAATGCATGCATGTATATCGAGAAGCTAATGCCACTGCAGATTTATTATCAAAAGGGAGTCACAATATGGATATTATACAACACTTTTATATAGCTCAACAACTCATTGGATCAACTCGAGGAAGCTATATATTGGACAAAATGGGAACATACAATTTTAGAAGAAGGAGGACAAAGAGAATTAAACATCCTCCTTAGATTCTATAAAGACTTTAAACTTTTGTTAGATCAATTACTAGTTTACATTAATAATTTTTGATGTAATTCAAATTTATTAGACACTTCTTTTATTTTCATGTAAAGGGAGAGTCTCCCTCATTTAAGCATTCTAGTATTAGGTTTTTATATAGAGTGCATCTTATTGTAAAGGTTAAGTTGAGTCATCTTAGTAGATGAATCAACTTAGACCTATCATATAATAGAAGGTAAGGTACATGCCCCCCTTCTTGTATTTTTTGAATTGTTCAATGGTAAGGCCTGGGGGTGTTGCTAAGCCCCTGACCCACCTCAAGGGTCGTTCAACTAAAAAAAAAAAAAAACCCTAAACCCTAAACCCTAAACCCGAACCCTAAACCCGAAACCCGAAACCCTAAACCCTAAACCCTAAACCCTAAACCCTGAACCCTGAACCCTGAACCCTGAACCCTAACCCTGAACCCTGAACCCTGAAACCCTGAACCCTAACCCTAACCCTAACCCAAACCCTAAACCATTCCTAAACAAAACCCCTAAACCTACACCCTAACCCTATAAACCCTAAACCCTAAACCTAAACCCTAAAACCTAAACCCTAAACCCTAAACCCTAAACCCTAAACCCTAAACCCTAAACCCGAACCCTAAACCCGAAACCCGAAACCCGAAACCCTAAACCCTAAACCCTAAACCCTGAACCCTGAACCCTGAACCCTGAACCCTGAACCCTGAACCCTGAACCCTAAACCCAAAACCCTAAACCCTAAACCCTAAACCCTAAACCCTAAACCCTAAACCCTAAAACCTAAACCCTAAACCCTAAACCCTAAACCCTAAACCCTAAACCTAAACCCTAAAACCTAAACCCTAAACCCTAAACCCTAAACCCTATCGCTTTTTCATTTCTCAAATTTTTTCTCTCTCTAAAATTTTCTCTCTCTAAAATTTTTTTCTCTCTCTAGAAATTTTCACGAAATCTACTGTTCGTCGCTGATAATCGGAGCATTTGAGTAGGAAATCGTGTTAGAATGAATGTCAATCCACCTGATGCACGATTCCGCCCACCGGATCCATTGGTAGAGGCGGAAAATCCTACTGCGCAGCCACAAATCAATGAAGCGGCGGAAGGATCGTCTTCTACTTCGTCACATTTACGAGAAGAAGCGATCCAAATGGCTACGATTGAAGCGGAGATGGATGAACTCCGTCGCACTACTGAAAACAATCGAAATACGAATGAAATGATTGGAGGAACATCAAGGATCGATGTGCGAATGGGATTAGGTCGAAGCGATTCTCAGGTGCCAGAGGCGGCGCGATCGAATCCATTACAAGTTCACTCAGACGTTAATCGTCAAGAATTAGATACTGGAGTAGTTTCCCCTACTATTGATTCACATATTCACCACAAGAGTAATACATCGAAGGATCGAATCGAGTCGCGAAATGAGGATTTGGTAGAATCGCGATATGAAGGTCAACCGGGGAAATCGCAGATGAACATTCAAGAACAAGGTACTAGTGATGTTCAACAACAGGGGAATCGTGATGTTCATCATCTTGATTCTTCATCTATACAATCGCAACATCGACAGCTCGATTTGAACAAGGAACAACAAATTCCTCCTCACCAACATCAATCCTTCAATACGACTTCAAGAATTCCAGGCTCGAGAATTACAAATCAACCAATACTTGATAATTCAGCTGAAATTCACAGTCAACAAAGGCAAAATCAAGGTAATCTACCTATTTCTAATCCTAATTCCAATTATGCTGTCAATGTTCAAGATAATGGTAGGAGGAATATGGATACTGTTAGAACTCAGGCTTATCAAACAGATTTTCCTAAGATTTCTAGTAACTTTGATAAACCTAACAATCGAAATAGGACTGAGAAAATTGATCCTCCATTAGACAATACTGATAAATTGCCTAAGAAAGATCAAAACCAAGAACCTGCCCCATACACAGTAGTTCAAACATATGCTGATAGACTTCGATTTAATCAATCAAAAAAGGGAGTGAGTATTAACTTGAGTGAGCCTGAGATTACCACCAAGCAAGGCCTACCAACAGTCCTTTATGTTAAGGATGAAATAGTAAAGGAATTGGCTTCAACTTGCAAGTTTACCTTGATTGGAAAGTTCATCTATACCATGCCTAAAGTGGAGCTTATTAGAAAGAATTTTATCCTCCAAACTCAATTATCAGGGGGGGGGTTAAAATTGCCCATTTTAATTCTAGGCATGTCTATATAGATTTAGATAATGAATTGGATTATAATACGGTGTGGACAAAACAAAGAATGACTATTGCTGGACAGATCATGAGAATTCAGGCTTGGACTCCAAGTTTCAAGCCTGATGAAGAAACCCCCTTAGTCCCCATATGGATATCCTTACCTGAATTGCCTTGGCATTGCTATAACAAGGAGTTTATTACCACCCTTTTATCCCCAATTGGTAGAGTTTTGTACTTAGACTCAGCCTCCATCAACAAAACAAGAGGTAGCCAAGCTAGGGTAAAGGTTCAAGTGGACTTAACTAGAGACAGACCTTCACACATATGGATGGGTTATATTGGTGAGGACATTACAGATGGAAGATGGCAAAAAATTGATTATGACAATATACCTGACTATTGTTTTTATTGTAAGCACCAAGGACATAATGAATCTGCTTGTATTATTAAGAAAAGGGATGCTGAAAACAAAAGGAAAAAAGACTTGGAAAAAAACAAAGATAAGCAGGATACTGTTTATAATAATCAAGAAGATATACAGAGTCATCAGGGTGTTCAAACTGGTAGAAGAGAGTTGGATTATAACCAACAAAGGCAACAAACTCAAGACAATCAAGCACAGTTGCCACAAGAGGAATGGCATACACAAAAGAGAAGGAATCAACCTCATCAAGTTAGATTCAATGCAAACAGAGCATTAACTCAACAAGTGCAAACTCAGACAGGAATTGTCCCTCTTCCTACTAGAAATACTTATATTGACTTGGAAGTGCAGGAATTCACAACTGATACCAGAGTATTGGAGGCACATAATGGTCTAGAACATAGACATCAGTCTACTTCTCTAAACAGGCCAATTCAGAGTTCTATCCATAATGCTGATCCCAAAGAACAAAGAAATCAAGGGAATAAACATCAAGGGAAGGATCCTCAAATGTCTAAGAATAAACAAACTGGTGATCAACATGTGATAATCACCAGCCCAGGTATTGACTCAATGCTCCCCTCCCCTGCACCCTTTAATGTTTCCACTGGTATAGCTGTTGTTAATGTTGGTGTAGCTGTTGGAGGTGTGGATGGAAGTGGTCAGGAGACACTAAATTCTAATGTATCTAGGTTAGATAAAGGAAAAAGTAAAATTGGTGAACAGGATTCCTTACAAGATAAAGAACCCCCTGATAAAACTAATCTTTATAATTCCTTACAAATTAGTAATAAAACTAATACTATTAATGTTTCTAATCCTGTTAATGATCCTAATAATCCTCAAGGAGATATCCTTGATGAGTATAAGGAACCAGACTCTGAGGATGAGTATGATTGTGATACTCAATCTTTAGTGGAAGGTATTGAACCTGGAGAGGAAATAGGTACTGATCATCAAGTTCAAAAAGATCCTTTGCTAGATAACTCTAATATGGATGAGATTAGGGATGTCACTGGTAAACAAGGTCTTTCTCAACGAGGTAGGAAATTATTAAAACAAAATAAGAATACTAGCATTAGTAAGCCTAATACAAGAGCTAGAAGTAGAGGTGTTTGATGTTTAAGGTGATCTGTTGGAATGCTAGGAGCATCAATACATTTGGTGCCCTGGAAAGACTTATTAATCTCAGAAAAATGCATAATCTTGCTATGATTGCAATTTTAGAGCCTTTTACTAATCAATCTCAATTGGACTTTTATAGACTGCAGCTTTTAATGAACCAGGGGCACTGTAATCCAAATAATAAAATTTGGTTATTTTGGTCCACTGAGGTAACTTGTAACATTTTAGAGAGTGATCAACAACAGGTTACTTGTGAAATCAGCTATGAAGGTTAAAGTGAAACATTTCTTATGACTTATGTCTATGCAAAGTGCAAAGATTATTTGAGGAAGCCTCTTTGGGATAGTATGCTTAGACTGTCTACAACTGTGTATCCTTGGTGTATTTTAGGAGATTTTAATGTGATCTCCTCAACTCAGGAAAAACTGGGAGGCAGAGAGTACAATATTAATAAGAGCCTGGAGTTTATTGATGTTATTGATTCTTGTGGTTTGTTGGTTATGGGATATAGTGGTCAACCATACACATGGTGTAACCATAGAAAAGATGGTTCTAGGATTTGGAAGAGGTTAGATAGAGGCTTTGTTAATGATAACTGGCTTGATAAAATGCCTTCTTCTAACATTACTCATTTGCCTTCTGTGGGATCTGACCATTGCCCTTTATTGATGGAAGTAATTGAGAACAAGGAGAATGTGATTAAATACTTCAAGTTTCTCAATTGTTGGACTGAGAATGACACTTTTTTACAGACAGTTGAAAGGTGTTGGAATAAGACTGCTGTTGGTAATCCTATGTGGATTTTACATACCAAGATGAAAAGATTAACTAACACCTTAAGAGACTGGTCAAAAAAGGAGTATGGTGATATTTTTGAAAAAGTAAAACAATATGAAGAAGGTGTTAAAGAAGCTGAAGGAAATTATATTATGGATAATAGTAATGAAAACAGAGAGAAGTTGTATTCTATTAATGCTCATTATATTAAATATTTGAAATTGGAGCATGCCATTCTTAAACAAAAAACTCATTTACATTGGTTAAAGGATGGTGATGCTAATTCTAAATACTTCCATGCTGTTATTAGAGGCAAAAGGAAGAGAATGTTTATCCACAAAATTATGGATGAGAAGGGTGGATGGATCCAAGGAGAGGATCACATTGCTAGAGAAACCTGTGAATATTATAAAAGTATTTTTAATGGAAGTTCTGATAGAATTAATGAGGAAAGCCTTCATTGTATTCCCAAGTTGGTTACTAAGGAACAGAATTCTGAATTGGAGATAATGCCTAATGAGGAAGAATTGAGGAAGGTGGTGATGAATATGAATCATCATTCTGCACCTGGACCTGATGGTATTGGGGGAAAATTTTATCAATTTTGTTTTGATATAATTAAAGATGATCTCCTAGCTGCAGTGCAAGCCTTCTTTAATGGTTATGAAATGCCTAAGTATATGACTCATGCATGCTTAATCCTTCTACCTAAAGTTGATCACCCTTCTAAACTAAAAGACTTTAGGCCTATTAGTCTTAGTAATTTTACTAATAAGATTATTTCTAAGATTATTAGTACTAGATTGGCCCCTATATTACCTCTCATTGTTTCTGAAAATCAGTCAGGATTTGTGAAGGGAAGGAGTATTTCTGAAAAATGTTATGCTGGCTCAGGAAGTGATTCATGGTATAAAGCTACCTAAAGAAGGGAAGAATGTGGTTATTAAACTTGATATGATTAAGGCCTATGACAGAGTTTCTTGGACTTATACCTGTTTGGTGTTAAGAAAAATGGGTTTTGGTGAAGTGTTCATTGACAGAATCTGGAGAATTATGAGCAACAATTGGTACTCAGTGGTGATTAATGGTAAAAGACATGGTTTCTTTCATTCTACTAGAGGTTTAAAGCAAGGAGACCCTTTATCCCCAACACTATTTATTTTAGGTGCTGAGGTTTTTTCTAGACAGCTTAACTCTCTTTATAGTAATCCTAAATATATTGGTTTTCAGATGGATAGTAAAGGACCTCAAATTAATCATCTATCTTTTGCTGATGATATTATCATTTTCACCTCTACTGATAGGTTTTCTTTACAGATTATTATGGAAACTATTAGAGAGTATGAATTGATTTCTGATCAAAGGGTAAATAAAGATAAGAGCTTCTTTATGGTTACTGCTAAGACTAAACAGGATATTATTGATACTATTAAAAATGAAACTGGTTTTGGTATTCAACACAGCCCTATTATTTATCTTGGTTGTCCTTTATACATTGGGGGTCAAAGGATTATCTATTTCTCTAATATTGTGGAAAAGATTATAAAGAAAATAGCTGGATGGCAAGCTAAAATCTTAAATTTTGGAGGCAAAGTTATTTTAGTGAAACATGTATTGCAATCTATTCCAATACATATATTAGCAGCTGTATCTCCACCTAAAACTATTCTCAAACACATCCAAAGAGTGATTTCTGATTTCTTTTGGGGTACTGATAAAGATGGCAAAAAATACCATTGGGCATCTTGGGAAACACTAGCTTATCCAATTAGTGAAGGTGGTATTGGTGTAAGAAGTCTTCAGGATATATGTACAGCTTTTCAGTATAAGCATTGGTGGGAGTTTAGGACTAAAACTTCTTTGTGGAGCAAATTCCTTAGAGCTAAATATTGCAAAAGAGCCAATCCTGTGTCTAAAAGATATGACACTGGAGACTCTTTGGTTTGGAGATATTTCACTAGAAATAGACAGGTTGTGGAATCTCATATTAGATGGAATATTAAGTCTGGTTCTTGCAGCTTTTGGTGGGATAATTGGTTGGGAAATGGTGCACTAGCTAATCTTTGTATCAATGTTTCCAGTCTTAATAACAAAACTGTTTCTGATTTCCTTACTAATGGTATGTGGAATGAGAGACAAGTTAGGCAACATGTTCCACCAATATTGGTACCTCAGGTTATGCAAACTCAATTCAATTATAACATAGACATAGATGATCAGGCTATTTGGACACCTACAGACAATGGCCAATTTACTGTTGCTTCAGCTTGGGAGATCATTAGAAAGAAGAAGCCTACAGATATCATTAATAACAGTGTGTGGCATAAACAAATTCCTTTCAAGATAGCTTTCTTTATTTGGAGAGCTTTGAGAGGAAAACTTCCAACAAATGAAACAATACAGAAGTTTGGGACTGTGGCTGTTGAGTGCTATTGCTGTTATAGAAAGGGCACTGATGACATTCAACATATATTGATCACTGGCAACTTTGCTAAATATATATGGAAATACTATGCAGCTACTGTTGGAGTAATACAAACAACTACTGATTTGAGAAGCTTGTTATTATATTGGAAGAATCTACCCTATCTAAATCAGGTATACAAATTAGTTATTTCTATTTTACCTAATATTATTTGTTGGCATTTGTGGAAAAATAGGTGTGCTGTGAAATATGGAGATAAGAAATCAAGTATCCATAGAGTTCAATATGGCATTTTTAAAGATGTCATGCAAACCATTAAAGTAGCTCATCCAAATATTCCATGGCAACATAGCTGGTACAGTTTGATCAAATTAGTAGAACAATGTCAACAGCAACTAAGTGTGATAATGGTTAGTTGGAGAAAACCACAAGAAGGTATCTTCAAATTAAATACTGATGGAAGTGCTCTTCCAAGTTCTGGGAAGATTGGAGGAGGAGGCATATTAAGGGATCACAAAGGTAATTTACATTATGCATTTTCAATACCTTTTGGTTTAGGCACTAATAACATTGCAGAGATGGAGGCTGCGAGATATGGATTGAATTGGTGTGAACAACATGGTTATAGAAGCATTATTTTGGAAGTAGACTCTGAAATTTTGTGTAAATGGATACGCAATACAATATCAATTCCATGGAGATGTCAACACACAATACAACAAATTCAAGATATTGGTAGAAAATTGGATCATTTTGAATGCATGCATGTATATCGAGAAGCCAATGGTACTGCAGACATGCTATCAAAGTGGAGTCACAATCTGGAAATACTTCAACATTTTTATGCAACAAGACAACTCAAGGGAGCAATTCGAGGAAGCTATATATTGGAAAAGATGGGTATCCAAAACTTTAGAAGAAGGAAACTCAAAAGAATAAAACATCCTCCCTAGAAATATTTCTTATTATAAATGTATAGATACGAATGTCACTAAACTTATGCTTTGACTGTTTTAGTTGATAGAATAGTTGATAGAATAAGTTTACTATTTTCATTTTTTCATGTAAGGGGAGAGTCTCCCTCATTTATGCTTTTTAGAAAATGTATTAAGAGAGGAGTCCTCTCTAGGTATTAACTTTCTATTTTGCATCTTATTGTATAAGGGTGAATTGACTATCTTAGTAGATAAGTCAATTACATACCTACCAAATATTAGAAGGTAAGGTGAATGCCCCCCTTCTTGTAATACTTTGTTTTGATATATGTTAAGGCCTGGGGGTGTTGCTAAGCCCCTGACCCACTCCAAGGGTCGATTCAACTAAAAAAAAAAAACCCTAAACCCTAAACCCTAAACCCTAAACCCCAATTGTGATGCCTTAGTATAAAAGAAGGCTTGATGAACTATGTTATGAGAATTGTGATGCCTTAGTATAAAAGAAGGCTTGATGAACTATGTTATGAGAATTGTGATGCCTTAGTATAAAAGAAGGCTTGATGAACTATGTTATGAGAATTGTGATGCCTTAGTATAAAAGAAGGCTTGATGAATTAGGGGATCGGGTGCCACGTTCCAGTACCAAGATAGTATATGAGGATCGGAGTGTCACGTTCCGACACAGGGATAGTATATGGATCGGGTGCCACGTTCCGGTACTAGGATAGTATATGAGGATCGGAGTGTCACGTTCCGACACAGGGATAGTATATGAATCGGGTACCACGTTGTGGTACCAGGATAGTATATGAGGATCGGAGTGTCACGTTCTGACACAGGGATAGTATATGGATCGAGTACCACGTTCCGGTACCAGGATAGTGTATGAGGATCGGAGTGTCACGTTCCGTCACATAGTGATTGTGGAGCGGAGTGTCACGTACCGACACGAGAAGAATAAGTTCTGAATCTTGAAAGATGTTATTATGATAAATCTAATGAACCTGTTTTCCCAAATGAGTATGATATTGAGGCTTGAGTCCTCATAGATGAACTTGGTGGTACTTATTGATGATTATAGTACTTGTTGTTACTATATGTTGAGTATTATAGTTGATTTGTGAGATTAACTGATATATACTGTTTTCTGTTCTGAGTTGGCCGATGATACCTACTCAGTACGTGTGGTTGTACTGACTCCTACTTGTATGTTTTTTTCTTGTATTTGTGGAGTGCAGCAAGCGTACCGTCGTCTTAAACTCGACCGCGATTCTAGCCAGTCTTCACTGCACCGGATCTCAGGGTGAGGTATGCTTCTAGCTTGGACTGGATCTTCTTCTTCTCGTCTTGATGCCTTGAAGTTCTGGCATGGACTATCTTTCATTTGTTTTAGCTTCTTAGAATACTCTTAGTTTCGTAGTTTGATTATAGATGTTCTTGTGATGATGAATTCCAGATTTTGGGGATATTTATTGTATTTGTTTTTCGTATCGAGTTAAGTCTTCCGCGTTGTATTTTGTTAAGGTTTAGATTGGTTGGTTCGCTCACATAGGAGGGTAAATGTGGGTGCCAGTCGCGTCCCCGATTTGGGTCGTGACACTGTCACCTAGAGGAAGAAAGCTTGTAAAACAAAATAAACTTACTAGTACTAGTAAGCCTAATACTAGAGCTAGGAGTAGAGGAATTTAATGATTAAGTTACTCTGTTGGAATGTGAGGAGCATAAATACTTATGGTGCTCTAGAGAGATTGATTAATCTCAGAAAAATGCATAATCTATCTATGTTGGCTATTTTAGAACCTTTTTCTAACCAAGCACATATAGATTCTCGCAAAATGCAGTTGATCATGAATCATAGTTTTAGTAATCCTAATAACAAAATCTGGCTTCTTTGGTCTAATGAAATTACTTGTGATATCTTGGAAAGTGATCAACAACAGGTTACTTGTGAGGTGAGTCATGAGAATTGCAGTGAGAAGTTCATTATTACCTATGTATATGCTAAGTGTAAGGATCAGTTCGACGGTGGAGGAAGAAATTGATGCATCGCATCGCAATCTAGAGCAAGGGCACAATATTAGTGGTTACGAAGGAGATATTCAAAGAACTGGTACATCGATGGAAATGGGAGCGCAGTTGAGCGAATCACAAAAATCGCAGACATCGAGCTATCACCAAGGTCTAGTTGGAAGTAATCCACAAGAATCTGATACTGGGGACTTATCTCCAGCAATCGATCCACATTCTCAACAAATTGGAGGTGCGAGAGAAGTTCGTAACATCGAATCGAATTTGGATGGTGATAAGATGATATCGCAACAAAGGTTTCATGAAAATCAAAATCGCGAAGGTCAACCACAACAGAGTACTCGATCTGTACAAACGAATCAACAGATTCTCAATTTAAACAAGGAAAAAGAAGGAAATCAACAATTTCAACGCCCTACTACACGATTACAAGGTGAGCAAGAAGCTGTTCAACCTTCAAACAATAGGCAAGTTTTTGAGTCTTCTTCTGAATTGGGCAATCGAGCTGTAACTGGTCAAGGTAACATCACTTCATCCAAGTTTAATTCAAAGAATGATGTTATGGTGATTGATAATGATAGAATTAACATTGAAACTGCTAGGAATCAAGATTATCAGAATAATTTTCCTAAGATTTCTAGCAACTTCGATCGACTTGTTCATAAGAATATTCCTGATAATTCTGATAATCCTGCTGGAAATACTAACAATTTTCCTAAAAAGGATCACATCCCAACCTATGCTGATAGACTTAGGTTTAATCAATCCAAAAAGGGAGTGACTATCAAGTTGAGTGAACCTGAGATAACCACTAAACAGGGGTTACCTGCTGTATTATATGTGAAGGAAGAAGTTGTGAAAGATTTAGCATCAACCTGTAAATTTACTCTTATAGGAAAGTTCATCTATACTATGCCTAGAGTGGATTTAATTAGGAAGAACTTCATTTTACAAACTCAATTATCCGGGGGGTTAAAATTGCTCATTTTAATTCAAGACATGTCTATATTGATCTTGACAATGAGCTAGACTATAATATGGTATGGACCAAATAGAGAATGACTATAGCTGGCCAAATTATGAGAATCCAGGCCTGGACTCCCAATTTTAAGCCTGAGGAAGAAACTCCATTGGTCCCTATATGGATATCACTCCCTGAGCTTCCTTGGCACTGTTACAATAAAGAATTCATTACAAGCCTTTTGTCACCCATAGGTAGAGTTCTTTACCTAGATTCTGCCTCAATTAACAAAACAAGAGGGAGTTAAGCTAGAGTTAAGGTGCAGGTTGACTTAACTAAAGATAGACCCCCTCACATTTGGATGGGATACATAGGTGAAGACAATACTGATGGTAGGTGGCAAAAGATAGAGTATGACAGTATCCCTGATTATTGTTTCTATTGCAAGCATCAGGGTCATAAAGAGGTAGACTGCATTGTTAAAAAAAGGGATGAGGAAAACAAAAAGAGAAAAGACCTTGAAAAAAACAAAGCTAGGAAAGACAATGTTCAAAATTTGCAGGCAGGTGTGCAGGCTTCCAGGAATATGGATACTGATAGAAGGGGGGTGGATTATAATCAACAAGGGAATCCAATTACTGAAACTCAACACCAAGGAAGATCTGATGAATGGCAAACACAAAGAAAGAAAAATACTCATCAATAAGTGAGATTCAACACAGATAAGGCTGGGATGCAACAACACTAGTCTCAAGCAGGTATGGTTTCTATTACTACTAAAAACACCTATATTGATTTAGAATTGCAGGATTGTCCATTTATGAAGGTGGAGTGGAGGAGCATATTGAGCAAATATATGAACAAAGGCCTCACACAGATGGGAACACTGTGAATAGAGAACACAGGAATAGGCAGCAAAGAATGAATGCCCCAAGTAATGTTCCAACTGTTTATCAAAAAGAAATTCTAACTTCTTCAGGTATTGAATCAATGTTCCCCTCCCCTGCACCCCTTTATAAGGATAATATTGTTGGAGTAGCTGTTGGAGGTGAGGTTGGTGTTGGTCAGGAGAATGTTGTTACTGATTTGATTAGATTGGCTAAAGGAAAGGATAAAATTGATGCACAGGGGTCTTTTACTAATGTTGATAAAGAACCACCTGATAAAAGCAATATAAATAATCAAAAAAGTACTAAAAATCAACTTAATACTGGTAAGGAATCCATTTATCATGAAGTTGATGATAATTTGGATGATTATAGGGAATCGGATTCTGAAGATGAGTATGACATGGATACTCAATCTTTAGGGGAGGGTTCTGTACTAGGAGAGGATATGAACACCTCTCATCAACTTCAAAAAGGTCCTTTGCTTCATACTTCTAATGTAGATGAGATTAGGGATGTTACTGAGAAGCAGGGTCTGTCACCTAGAGGTAGGAAACTGGTTAAACAAAATAAACAGGCTAGTACTAGCAAGCCTAACACTAGAGCTAGAAGAAGAGGAATATAATGGTTAAGATAATCTGTTGGAATGCTAGGAGTATCAATACCTTAGGTGCTCTAGAAAGACTGATTAATCTTAGAAAACTTCATAATTTGTCCATGATTTCTATATTAGAACCTTTTGTTAATCATTCTCAAATTGATTCTTTTAGACTGCAGATGTTGATGACTCACAGTTTTAGTAATCCTAATAATTAAATCTGGCTTTTTTGGTCTGATGAGGTGAGTTGTAGGATTCTTGACAGTGATCACCAACAAATTACTTGTGAAATTAGGCATGAGGAATGCAGTGAAATGTTTATTATGACTTATATCTATGCTAAGTGTAAAGACCTTATGAGAAAGCCTTTGTGGGATAGTATGCTGAAATGGTCTAACACTATGCATCCATGGTGTATTATGGGTGACTTTAATGTGATAGTCTCTACTAATGAAAAATTAGGTGGCAGAGATTATAATATCAACAAAAGTTTGGAATTCATTAGTATCGTAGAAGCTTGTGGTTTGATTGACTTAGAGTATCTTGGACAGAATTATACATGGTGTAATCACAGGAAGGATGGTGCTAGAATTTGGAAAAGATTGGATAGGGGTATGACCAATGATAAATGGCTGGAAAAGATGCCAACTACTACCATTACTCACCTTCCATTAGTAGGATCAGATCATTGTCCCTTACTGATGGAAATGAGTAATAATCAGGATAATATTATTAAGTATTTCAAGTTTCTCAACTGTTGGATTGATAATGAGTCTTTTATGACAACTGTTGAGAATTGTTGGAAAAAAGAGGTGACTGTCCATCCTATGTGGATTCTACATACAAAAATGAAGAGGTTAACCAAAACTTTAAGGAATTGGTCAAAACAAGAATATGGGGATGTGTTTGAAAGGGTCAAGCATTATGAGGAAAGTGTTAAACATGCTGAGGAAGATATGATCCTGAGTAATAACAATGTAAATAGAGAGAAATTAAATGTTGTTAC
This sequence comes from Solanum peruvianum, assembly GCA_027705065.1. Lineage (NCBI taxonomy): Eukaryota > Viridiplantae > Streptophyta > Magnoliopsida > Solanales > Solanaceae > Solanum > Solanum peruvianum. Next base: position 7,098 of record JAKWJD010000280.1, on the reverse strand, counting down.
TGCTCAATATTTTTAGTATTTAAAGGTTGAGTATAGTATTCTCCAACAGAAAACACAGTTACATTGGTTAAAAGAGGGTGATGCTAATACTAAGTACTTTCATACTGTAATCAGAGGTAAAAGGAAAAGAATGGTCATTAACAAGTTTCAATTACTCTGAAGGAATACCAGACACTGCTATATGGACACCTGAAGAGAATGGGAACTTTACTATTGCTTTAGCATGGGATATCATTAGAAAGAAAAGACATACAGATCCTATTAATAATATAGTTTGGCATAAAAATATTCCCTTCAAAATAGCCTTCTTTATTTGGAGAGCATTGAGGGGTAAATTGCCAACTAATGAAATTCTGCAGAAGTTTGGCAAAGAAGTTTCAAATTGCTATTGTTGCTATAAAAAAGGTAAAGATGACATTAATCACATTTTGATTAATGGAAATTTTGCCAAGTACATCTGGAAATATTATGCAGCAAATGTTGGAGCAGTAATTGTAAACACAAACCTGAGATCACAATGAGGTACATAAACTTTTAATTCATATTTTACCTAATTTTATTTGTTGGCATCTTTGGAAAAACAGGTGTGCTGTGAAATATGGAGGCAAACATTCAAGTATTCAAAGAGTTCACTATGGTATTTTTAAAGATACCATTTAAGTGATCAAGCTTGTGTTTCCCAGTATACCATGGCAGCAGAATTGGGACAGCTTGATCAAATTTGTGGATCAATGTCAACAACAATATAAAATTAAAATGGTAAGATGGAACACACCAAAAGAAGGCATGTATAAACTCAACACAGATGGTAGTGCTCTACAAGATTCTGGCAGAATTGGGGGTGGAGGAATTCTAAGGGATCAACAAGGTAAATTATTTTATGTATTTTCAGTACCATTTGGCTTTGGAACTAATAACATTGCAGAGGTAAAGGCAGCTCTTTATGGTCTGGAGTGGTGTGTACAACATGGCTATAAAAGTATTGAATTGGATGTGGATTCAGAGTTATTGTGCAAATGGATTAACAAGATTATAACCATTCCTTGGAGACTTAATCAAATGGTTCAAGACATTCTGTGTATACGAAGCAAAATGAAACAATTTCAGTGCAATCATACTTATAGAGAAGCAAACAGTACGGCAGACTTGCTTGTGAAACTCAGCCATACTTTGGACATTCCACAACAATTTTATGCTATTCATCAATTAAAGGGAGCAATTAAAGAAAGTTATCTATTGGAAAAGATAGGTGTACAAAACTTCAGAAGGAGGAAAATCAAGAGAATCAAGCATGCACCTTGACAAGTAGTAGGCTTCAAATATTTGAATTTCCAATTGACATTCAATCTTATTCATTACTAGTTGATAGGTTGTTTAGGTTTGATCTTTTTTATCATAGATTTGTTGTAAGGGGAAAGTCTCCCTAATTCATGCATTTTTTAGAAACATGTATTAAGAGAGGAGTCCTCTCTAGGTATTATATTTCTATTAAAGTGCACCTTATTGTTAAAAGGTTAAATTGAATTATCTTAGTAGATGATTCAATTATACCTATCAAATTAGAAGGTAAGGTCTATGCCCCCCTTCATGTAATTTTTGTTTTATGAAATGTTAAGGCCTGAGGGTGTTGCTAAGCCCGTGACCCACCTCAAGGGTCATTCAACTAAAAAAAAAAAAACCCTAAACCCTGATCGCTTTCCCATTTTTCAAATTTTTTCTCTCTCTAAAAATTTTTTCTCTCTCTAGAATTTTTGCAAGAATCGTGTACTTTGAATTGGCTGATCGGCTAATCGGAGTGGAAATTGGTGTTTGGAATGGCTGGAAATCCAGCTGATGAACGTTTTAGGCCTTCTGATCCTTTAGGGGTTGGAAATCCTATAGTTCAATCGATTATTCATGAAGTGGCCGAAGGGTCATCATCTACCTCCTCGTAATTGAGAGAAGAAGCGGTCCAAATGGTGATTGTGGAGGAAGTAAGAGAGGTGACTGGTAAGCAAGGCTTGTCTCCTAGGGGTAGGAAAATGTCAAGGCAAAATAAGACTGCTAGTATTATTAAACCTAACACTAGAGCTAGAAGTAGAGGTGTTTAATGATTAGTCTTATTAGTTGGAACGCTAGGAGTATCAACACTTTTCGTGCACTTGAGAGATTGATCAATTTAAGGAAAATTCATAAGCTTTCTATGATTGCAGTTCTTGAGCCTTTTGGTAATCATTCACAGTTGGAACTTTGTAGAATGAAACTGTTGATGTATTTTTGTTACAGTAATTCCAATAACAAAATTTGGATTATTTTATCCATTCAAAGAGGGTGGTATTGGAGTTAGATTATTAGAAGATGTATGCACAACTTTTCAATATAAGCAATGGTGGGAGTTTAAAACCAAAAAGTCTTTGTGGAGCTATTTCTTAAAGGCTAAATATTGTCAGAGATCCAATAATGTGGCAAAGAAATATGATACAGGGGATTCTCTAGTTTGGAGGTATTTTACTATAAATAGATATGAGGTGTAATAGGGGATTCTTAAGTTGATCTATGCATTCTCTATTCCATTGGGTTTTGGTACTAATAATTTTGCAGAGATACAAGCTGCTCTTCATGGATTAAATTGGTGTTATCAACATGGATTCAAGAGGATCATATTGGAAGTAGACTCTGAATTGCTTGTCAAGTGGATATACAACACAAATTCTATACCATGGAGAAGTCAACTATCTATCCAACATATTCAAGATATTAGCAAGAAGATGGAATATTTTCAATGTCAACATGTATATAGAGAAGCAAATGCCACGGCTGACTTATTGGCAAAATGGAGTCACAAGATGGATATAATACAACATTTCTACACATATCAACAACTAAGAGGTACAATTAAAGGGAGTTACATATTGGAAAAGATGGGCATGCAACTTTTTAGAAGAAGGAAGATCAAAAGGATCAAACATCCCCCATAAGTCATTATGTCTATTGGCTGATTTCTTAGTAGATATTAAAATTTGTTTTATAGGTTTATAAAATAGGTTTTCTCTTTTATTAACTCTTGTAAAAGGAGAGTCTCCCTTATTTATGTTTTCTTAGAACTATGTAATTTTGAGAGGAGTCCTCTCTAGCTGCCTAGTCTTAGATAACAACAAATGTAAAGGGTTAGTGGATAGACCTTAGTAGGTCAATCCAATTAACTCATCTTAGGAAGGAGGTTATGTCTATGTCCCCCTCCATGTATCTTTTTCCTATATAAATGTTAAGGCATGGGGGTGTTGCTAAGCCCCTGACCCACCTCAAGGGTAGTTCCAACCAAAAAAAAAAAGACTTAAACCCTAAACCCTGAAACCCTAAACCCTAAACCCTAAACCCTAAACCCTAAGATCATTTCTAAGATTATGAATAATAGACTGTCAACTATCTTACCCTCTTTGGTATCTCATAATCAATCTGGTTTTGTCAAAGGAAGGAGTATATCTGAGAACATTATGTTAGCTCAAGAAATTATACATGGTATCAAATTACCCAAAGAAGGCAATAATGTTGTTATCAAACTTGATATGGCTAAAGCCTATGACAGAGTTTCCTGGGCATATACCTGTATAGTTTTGAGAAAGATGGGATTCAGTGAAGTGTTTATTGATAGAGTTTGAAGGGTTATGTCTAATAATTGGTATTCTGTGGTTATTAATGGAAAGAGACATGGTTTTTTTCAATCTATGAGAGGACTTAAACAGGGTGATCCCTTGTCTCCAGCTCTATTTATTTTAGGTGCTGAAGTTCTCTCTAGGCAACTAAATCTTCTCTACCAAAATCATCTGTATAGAGGATTCCATATGGAAATCAAAGGGCCTCAAGTCAATCATCTTAGTTTTGCAGATGACATAATTATCTTTACTTCCACTGATAGTACTTCTCTCCATCTTATAATGAAAACCATTGAAGATTATGAGGATATATCTGGTCAGAAAGTAAACAAAGATAAGAGCTTCTATATGGTAACATCCAATACTAGTCAGGTTATTACAGAAAAAATTGAGAGGGTTACTGGTTTTGGTAGGAAGAACAGTCCTATCAATTATTTGGGGTGTCCATTATACATTGGAGGGCAAAGAATTAGCTACTATTCTATGGTTGTTGAAAAAGTAATCAAAAGAATAGCTGGATGGCAAACTAAAATTCTAAGTTTTGGAGGCAAAACCACTTTAGTTAAGCATGTCCTGCAATCCATTCCCATTCATACTCTAGCAGCTATTTCTCCTCCCAAAACTACTTTAAATTGTATTAAGAAGGTAGTTGCTGATTTTTTCTGGGGCAATGACAAGGATGGAAAGAAATACCATTGGTCTTCTTGGGACAATATGGCATACCCTACTACTGAAGGAGGTATTGGTGTAAGATTATTAGAAGATGTATGTACAGCTTTTCAATACAAACAATGGTGGGAATTTAGAACCAAAAAGACCTTGTGGAGTCAATTCTTAAGGGCCAAGTATTGTCAAAGAGCCAATCCAGTGGCTAAAAAGTATGATTCTGGTGATTCAATTGTATGGAGATACTTAACTAGAAATAGGGATAAGGTTGAAACTCTTATTAAATGGCATATTCATTCTGGTAGTTGCAGTTTTTGGTGGGATAAGTGGTTAGACAATGATATTCTTGCCAATCACTGTGTTCATCTTTCAAGCTTAAATAATAGTTTAGTAGCTGATTTTTTAATTGATGGTCAGTGGAATGAAAGGATGCTTAGACAACATGTACCTCCATTATTAATTCCTACTATTCTTCAGACTAAATTCAAATACCAAGCAGGTAAAGAAGATACTGCCATTTGGATACCTGATGAAACTGGCAAATTTAATATCTCCTCAGCCTGGGAAGTTATTAGAAAGAAAAGAATTCCTGATCCTATTAACAATATTATTTGGCATAAGCTTATTCCTTTTAAAATATCCTTCTTTATATGGAGAGCTTTAAAGGATAAATTACCTACTAATGAAGCTCTGCAGAGATTTGGTAGTAGTATAGTTGATTGTTATTGTTGCTATGACAAAGGCAAAGATGATATCAATCACATATTGCTAACTGGTAATTTTGCAAACTATATATGGAAGAAACATGCTTCTACAGTTGGAGCAGGTCAAGTTAAAACAAATATTAGAAGTCAGCTTTTATATTGGAGGAGTCTGCCAACACACAATGAGGTACACAAATTGCTTATTCATATTTTACCTAACATTATTTGTTGGAATTTATGGAAAAATAGGTGTGCTGTCAAATATGGAAATAAAAATTCTAGTATATGTAGAGTAAAATATGGCATATTCAAAGAATCTATGCAAACTATCAAATTGGAATTCCCTAACTACCTGGCAGTCTAGTTGGAGCAATTTGATCAAGTTAGTAGATCAATGTCAGCAACAATATAAGATACTCATGGTATGTTGGAATAAACCAGAAATAGGCTTTTACAAATTAAATACTGATGGTAGTTCTTTACAAGACAGTGGTAAGATTGGGGGAGGTGGAATATTAAGGGATCATCAATTTTAAATTATCTATGCTTTTGCTGTATCTTTTGGCTTTGGTACTAACAATCTTGCAGAGTTAAAGGCTGCATTATATGGGCTGGAATGGTGCGAGCAACATGGATACAAAAATATTTTATTGGAAGTAGATTCAGAACTGTTATCTAAGTGGATCAACAACACAATTCAAATTCCATGGAAATGCCTGCAAGCTGTTCAACACATTCAACAAATAGTCAAAAAATTGAATCATTTTCAATGTCATCACATCTATAGAGAAGCAAACAACACTGCAGATTTGCTAGCCAAATGGAGTCACACTCTTGATATACCTCAACACTTCTATACTTCTCATCAATTAATGGGAACAATTAGAGGAAGTTATCTGTTGGAAAAGATGGGCACACAAAATTTTAGAAGAAGGAAAATCAAAAGAATCAAGTATCCACCATAGAAGGACAGCAATGAAGGTTGATCTTTGTAAAACATCAAATGACATTTGAACATATCTTTTGACTTGTAATAGCTTTTAGATGTGTTTTTCTTTTAAGTTTAAATGTAAAGGGGAGAGTCTCCCTTATTCAAGCTTTTTAGTTACTTGTATTATGAGAGGAGTCCTCTTTAGGAATTTCTTTGCATATGCACCTTAATGTATGAAGGTTAATTGACTAATCTTAGAAGAGAAGTCAATTAACCACCTAAATTTAGAAGCTAAGGTTTATGTCCCCCTTCATGTAACATTGTTTTTATATATATGATAAGGCCTGGGGGTGTTGCTAAGCCCCTGACCCACCTCAAGGGTCGTTCAACAAAAAAAAAATCCTAAACCCTAAACCCTAAACCGTGTGAAACCTAAACCCTAAACTACGCATAAAAAAATTTGACAAAATAAAATGCGGAAAAAAAATGGTAAAAAAGGGAGAAAAAAAAAGATGCAAACAAAAAGGACAAAAAAATAAACCCAAAAAATGGGGAAAAAATAAACCCAAAAAAAATGTACCAAAAAAAACAAAAAAAAAATTGACGCAAAAAAATAGAAAAAAAAAATACAATAAAAAAATAACGCCAACCAAAAAAAAAGGAGACAAAAAAGTACCCAAAAAAAAGAATAAACCCATTTGAGGAACAAAATCCTTATGCACAAATTGGGGGAAACGTAAAATTGAACGCGATAAAAGAGTTTTATCATAAAATTGAGTATCTAACATTAAAATAGATATTCTGAGATGCGTTACCAAGGTATTTCGAACTCAAAAATCTATTTTCTTTTATCAGATTCGTACCAATAAAGAATTACAATTTTCTTCAAATTTGAGGGAAATTTAAAATTGAATGTGATAAAAGACGTTTTTTGAAAAATCGGATCGTCCAAACCGCCATTCGGCAGTTTGATCGCATAGATCTCGAAAAAATATCCAATTTAAAAAAAAAAATCGTTTCAATCGGACATCCGAGTCAAAAGTTATGACCGTTTGAAATTTCAATAATTTACAACTACTTTTTTTTGAGTTTCAATCTTTTATTGGGTCAAACTTCAAATGATTGAAACTTTTGCCTCCAATATCCGTTTCACGCGATTTCCGAC
>JAKWJD010000279.1:0-33298 GCA_027705065.1 Solanum peruvianum | reverse complement strand
CATTAGGCACACATAATCTATTTTGGTACCTGAGTACACCATCCTCTCCTAGATAAAACGATTCATTCTACTTACTTTATACTGAGTTTGTCAACCCCACGACTACAGGCTCGAGATGCTGATTGGTTTTAACATCTATAACAAATGAGGATTCAAAACATGAGTGAACCAAAAAAACCCCACTTGGTGCATCTGCTAGTCGTACACCCAATCTTGCCAATTGGCGTACCTCTTTAACCAGCTCCTCCTTCTCTTTGTTAATATGATACATGCTACCCATGCTCATTCGACTCAACGAATCATCCACTACATTGACCTTACCCGGGTTATAATAAACACCCATATTATAATCTTTGAGCAATTCTAGCCATCTCCTCTAACGAAGGCTCAACTCCTTATGTGTAAAAACATACTGAAGACTCTTATGGTAAGTATATACATCAACATGTATACCATAAAAATATTTTCTCAAAAGTTTCAATGACAACACCACAGCACCGAACTAAAGATCATGAGTAGGATAGTTCTTCTCGTGGATTTTCAATTGTCTCGATGCATATTTAATCACCTTTCAATCATGCATCAGAACACATCCCAAATAAACTCAGGTTGTATTAAGTACACCACATATCCTGCACCACTCCTTGGAAATGTGAGAACTAGTGCTGAAGTGAGTCGGTTTTTTTTTTATCTCTTAGAAGCTCTTCTCACATTTTATTGGACCACTCAAACTTTATACTGTTCTTTATCAAGGATTTCAGTGGAGTAACAATAGTGGAAAGCCTTCCACAAACTTGCGATTGTAGTTGGCCAAACCCAAAAATCTTCGAATATTGGTAGGAGTAAGGGTTATCGACCATTTCTTCACTGCCTCAACCTTTCTAAGATCAACTTCTACACCCTGGTAGGACACAACATGACCAAGGAAGGTCACTGATCTCAACCAAAATTCACATTTGCTGAACTTTGTGACAACTGATGTTCTTTAAGTACTTGCAACATCTTTCTTAAGTGTACTTCATGCTTTTCCCTAGATTTATAGTATATGAGGATGTCATCTATGAATACTATAACGAAGGAATCAAGGTACTCATGGAAGAATTTATTTATAAAGTCCATAAACGCGACTGGTAGGTTAGTGAGACCAAATGACATGACCAGAAATTCATAATGCCCATATCTAGTATAAAAATCCATCTTAGGGAAGTTTTTCTGCCTCACTCTAAGAGGATAATAACCTTATCGAAGGTCTATCTTGGAAAAGAAACTTGAATATTTGAGTTGGTAAAATAAATCGTGTATTCTGGGAAGAGGGTACTTATTATTTATAGTGACTTTGTTCAGCTACCGATAATCGATGCACATCCTAAGGGGTCCATCCTTTTCTTTATGAACAACACTGGAGAACACCATAGGGATATGCTTGCCTGGATGAAGCCCTTATAAAGTAGATCTTTTATATGCAACTTCAACTCTTTGAGTTCAGCTGGTGACATCCTATAATGGGGAATAGAAATTGGCTTGATGTTGGGATTTAAATCAACATTAAAGTCAATCTCACGTTCACGAAGGATTCTTGGTAAATCTTTCGGAATGAAATCTCGAAAGTCAATCACTATAAGCAAAGAGTCTATAGAAGGAACTTCTTGATCTAAGTCACTGACTCTAACTAAGTGGTACAAATACCCCTTAGATAACATCTTATTCGTTTTAAAATTGGAGCTATTTGGCTTGTTATATTTGAACTATGCCCTTTTAATCTCAACTCTAACTCATTTAGCAATTGAAACCTTACTACTGTTTCTATAGTCTATTGTAGCATAACACTTATGAAGCAAATTCATACCTTAGTCATATCCTTGTGTTGGTATGTAGTCAACTTAGCCTTCTCCTATTCATCAGCACTCATAACAGGCTCTTAGAACTTCCCATGCATTCACCTCCATGCGAACAACCACACTCACTACACATATTTTGTTCATGCTAGGCATTTCCATTATGGCCCCTTCGTGGGAAGACTAGATTTTGAGTCTGTCGCCTTAGATCATTCAGCCACCCTAATTCTTGTATGTATTCTTCTACGCATTCACACAAGAAGAAAGTTAGATACTTAGAATGACACAAAGTATCAATGATCTAGATAGCACGATAAACAGTAGAAGAAGGGAAGTTTTCCTATTAATGCGTAGTCTCTAAGTCATGATTGTGGCACGCTTCACAACCATAAGCTACAAACTACATAAGTGGTTTTTTTGAGCTTTAGTTCCTAGGTTATTGAACCTCATGAACTGATACCAAGTTTGTCACGACCCGGATTGTCGAATCTAAATAGCAACCGGCGTCGTTGATCTATTAGAGGTCGCAGACAAGCCTCCTCCTGCATTCCCCACATTCATACAGTTAATTTTAGCGGAAAATTTAAAACTTTTTGTTTATATTTTAAATATACATAGACTTCGTATTGTAAACATATGAACGCGTATTTGTAAGGAAGTTCATTGCTCATACATCAACCATCTAGTTATAGAAACATACAACTTTTGATAGAAATAGAATCTCATATCATAAGTAATACTTGCCAAAATGGTATCATTTCTAGCATCTGAATAAAATAGGAAGAAACACTAGTCTAACATACTCCACTATTTCAAACCTACTACTACACAAGAAATGTGAAGACAATCATCCTCAAATGAATGAGGACCTACAAAGTTTTAATGAAATATCTGAGTCCGAACAACAGTAATAATACCTTCAACGTCCACCTGGGCCTGGACCTAAAATAGTAATATTGTATGGAATTAGTACACACTTGTTTTATGTATGGGTACATGCAGCAACACACAACAGTAATGAATGAACAAGAATGGATCTTCCTAATCAACATACTTTCTTAGAAGGTCAAGTCCTTGACTTGCCTAATTCGTAATAGGAAGGTCATGCTATGATTATGTCACACATAATATTTACAAAAGTTCAGATAACATAAATTTCATGTTTCATATATCATACATTTCATATCCATGAGACCTTGGAATCATGGACGTAGCATTAAGACATCTTAAGTAAGGTCCCAACATGTGGGACCTCTACCTGAGGGCCTCCTTTAGCAAACACAAAGTCTCCTTCATTCGTTCATTCTTACTTCGCATTATTCATTTCATTCATTCATAGGCTGATGTAACACCAGCTATACCTAGGATGAAGTTTAAGACTCTTAACGGGATCTTGAAGTTGAATGACCAAGAATGACCTAATGTCATTACTTGAATCTTGTTTCACCTCCTGATTGTCTTGAACAAACACCTTCGGTATGCCTCAATTAATTATGTTTCATACTTGGAGGAACTTTCAACCGTAACCGACATAGCACATGTGACCATCATAAAATCAGGGTTATTAGTGGTTAGTTTATAAATGTTGAAGTCGAAAGTTGTAATGGTATCCTTCAAGTAAAGTAAAGATAATGATTGGCTAGAATTGCATCATATCAAAACTTAGAAAGTCATCATGAGCTTCTTGTCGCCATTGGAAGGTATCCTTAGAGGACCTCTTTATTAAGGTAAATGTGATTGATTTACAAACTTTATATGGAACCCCTTTAAATGAACCCTAAGTGTGAATAACTCTATGAGAAGAAAAGCTAGTACCGAGTTAGTATGGAATGGGAAGTAGTTTTGTTAACGAATGAGACTAGATTACAAAGAATGCCCTTCATATTCCTTAACCATGTGCTTACATGGGAAATCTTCAAGTTCTACCATTGGCAGTCGAAACCTTCATCGTAGTAAATTAGAACTCCTGATTCCATGTTTTTCTACCATGGTCTATGTCGATTATTGCCTATTCTCATTATGGAGGATACCTACTACTAGCATTACAGAAGTTTTATAACATTTAGGTGGTGATATGGGACGCTATCTAGACAATGCACAATAGGCTCTAAATGTGTTAGTCAGATTCCCTAGGTCTTTTAAAAGGCTAGTACACGAACATCCTTATGTGATGAATGTCACTTAAATAAATTAAGAAATAAATTACCTAAGGTAAGAAAGTATATTAAATAAGAATTACTTATCTTGAGTAGTTAAAGGTTGTCTATTTAATATGAGAGGAGGGCATTGGAATGCTCACTTCATCTCTTACCTAGATAAGTCTTAAGAATGACTCTATTTAGGGAAGATGGTTTATAATGTGTACATGATCCAAAATTAGGTAGTCTTAGGGATTACATAGGTAATATTGAAGAGGTCAATCATGAACAGTATCTTCATGATTTACTTGAGTAAGTCATTTGATAAACTTTGTAGGGAAGAGCGTCCTATTCTATGTATGCTTATGTGTTAAGTGAGAATGATTCTATCTTATGTATTCTATAGGGTCTCATAACTGTGTGTGTGAGGGATTGCATGAGTGGTCGCTTCACAACTCACTAAAGTGAACATTAGAGTCATATTTGGTAGGAAGATCTCATGTTTATGTGATTGATGTATTTATGAGAATACGTATATCATTATGAGTAATCTTAAGTATAATTTAGGTGTGCATAGAGAGGGTGTATTGGCCATCTCTCTTTGTCTTACTTAAGTGGGTCATAGGATATATCTTAGTGAGGGGATTATATGTTAGAAGATGTTTGAAGCAAAGTTGAGAAACTTTACTATAACAAGGAAGAAGTTCATTGTACACTGAAGTAGTTCACTGGAAAATGTACTTAAAATATGATAATTTGTTAAATGATTCCTTATGTGTTTCTAAGTTGTTTAATGTTTATATTATGATTATTGTATGATGTTTTAATCTAAATTCATGAGAAGCATGTTATTTATTAAATGTCCCTTTTTCATGATTTTTGCATGGCTTCCATACTTACTGCATCTAATATGCTTATCCCTTATTTTCCCTTTTAGACTGAAGTGTACGGAATTTGAAGTCTTGATGTGCCATGGAAAATGGATAGGTTTCTTAGGCTTGAAGATGATGCATTGGTGAGTCCTCATCGATTCATATACAATATTCACATATTCCTTATGTTTAGATGGTTAACTGAGATTGTTGTAAAAAGGTTTCATATCTTAAATGAAAGTCTTCAACTTGCGTATGGATTATGAAAGGGTTCTTGGTGTATGAATAAAGTTTTAAATTCTTATTCATTTTAGATTGTTTATTATGCAACGAGCGATACACGTATATTAGATAAGACTTCTTGAAGCCTCCACTGCAATGTGGCGACATAAGGATACTCTAACTTTTAAGGTGTACTTGTGGGATATTGCAAACTTTATATCAGAGCATAAGGTATAGGGAGTGTCTTACTTGTCCCATGAACAACAACTATTAGAGTCTTGTTTATAATGTGAAGCGCACCATATAATGAATAGGAGGCTATTGGGTGCTAGGAAAATTTCACTTTTTCACTCATCTAATCATGCCTCAAAGCTTTTATATGGTGTCTTTCCCTTTTTCCCCTTATGTCATGGTCCCTTGAGGGTGACTTTATTATGTTTTGGTTGAGGGAGAGAAATATGAGATTTGAATTGTTGGATGATGTGTGAAAGATGGTGGTGCTGACATTAGATTATTTTATTTACCTTTTGAAGGGTAGTTAAGTTTGAAACAATCGTAAGGTATAGTGTGATAATATGAAGGAATGGTTGTTGAGGTTGTTTGAATATATTTAAGACCCAATCATAGAAAGGAAGGTTATGAGATTATAAAGAGTAAAGGTGAGCTCTCTTAGTAAGGGGGATGTAGTGGTTAGATGATGAGACCTTTGAGAGTCTTTAGTTACATGAGATAGACTTTGGTGAGAAAAGCATTTGTAAGGTTAAAGGTGCCTTAAGGGAGTTCATTGTAGTATATGTTAGGTTGACCTTATAATGGTTTTCTCCAAAGTGGGGGAGTATGATGAAGAGTATGGTTTTTGGGAGTGCGGTGCCATTAACCCCTATTATGTGTTTATTCAGCACTAAAACAAAGAGTTCTTTGTAACTTGAATTTAATAGGAGTCCTTTTTGATAGATAAATTCCAAACATTCTCCTTATGATATATATATGTTTTCGTTGAAGTTTTGTTGACTGAGAAAATGACTATTCATGCATCATATTTGGAATGAAGCATGTGTGTTTTATAGCATAATGAGTTATAGAATGCCTTCTAGTTTCTTATTTTGTTTAGAATCTCTTGATTATGTGAAATTGATGTTTTATTATTAATTATGTGTTATGTGGTATGGTTATGAGCTGTTAAGCTAAATCTCTATTCTTGGAAGTGTTCGGAGAGTGACAAGTGTCATTCAAGAACAATTGTTTTCCAACTAGGGGAGACTGTAAGACCTCGAAAATATTATAGGTGAAGCTAGAGCAAAATATAGTAGTCGTGATGGTATAAGGTCCTAAAATTTTCTATAATGTTGATTTGAGGCAGTATCTAAGAGTTTAGGTGTATTGGAAGTCAAACGTCAAGGAACGACCAAGACGTCTGACGACAATGTCACCTATGTGCCTCATATGTGATTTTATGTGTTTTCATGTTATTCATGAGGTTATAAAGTCCTTTACTGATTTAATATGGTGTATATAAGCAGTGTGTAAAGTTTCATGAATTTTGGAGGTAAACGTCCAAGAACGTCATGACGCTCAAAAGGTTTGCCTTGAAATGACCATGTATGTCTATGTATGTTTCATTAAGTTTTACGTGTTCATTTTGGATCATATTGATGTGGTAGTTCCTTAACTCTTATGTGATCATGTTTGGGTTGGAAACATCTGGTCAAACATCCCCAAGGACCAGCCAAGGGTCCGCCAAGAAGGACCCAAAGTTGGTTCCAAGACTGTCAAAGACAGCCAAACCAACGGATGGCAATCGACGCTCACTGGGTCAGTCAACGCCCCATTGGTTAGGTATATTCATTTGAGACTTATTTATGTGAGAAGAGACACAAAATACAAGCCTCAGTACCAAACCAAAGACAAACACGATGGTCCGTTCGTCAAGGGACGAGCCGTCGATGGTCCATTCGTCGATGCTACTGTCTTTGCATGAAGTTTAATGCAAGTTCAAGGGGTGAATTGGTAATTCAACCCACGTTCATATAAGACTTTGTATGTTTTTTTTGAGTGTTTATGGGTATTTTAAGAGTACATAAGTCATTAAACTCTCATTTAAACCCTAACACCTAAATAAAAACACATTCCCTCCTAAAGTTTCTTCAAAAACATCGATGAGAGTTCAAGGTGAAGATGGTTCTCAAATGGAGTTTATTCGTAAATTATCATTGGGTTCTTCTAGTAAGTATGGGAGTTCTTCATCTCAGGCCTCCTATCACCTTAGAGCCCATTTTTCAAAGATTTCAAGTGAAGAAAAAGTCCAATTTCTACTCTAAGTCTTCAGTTCTTGCATGAAAGGCTTTCAAACGTTAACATATAATGTTATTGATGTATAAGTGATGTTTCCTAATGAAATTATCCATGAACCCTTTACATTCTAAAATCTCTCTATATGACAAAATTATGGGTTAAGTAATGATTTTTTGATATTAAGGAATTCATGTAGAATGTTATGGGCTTTTGATTCATGCATAGACTGTTATTGATTGGTTAATAGGATGTTTCAATATGATCAATTGAGTATTTTATATTATTATATCTATTGGATACTAATCTTATTGAATTGACATTAACTTAATGCTTATTAATTCATGTGTAGTTTTCTATGGGTTGTCTAATAATGTAGGAATTGTATTCAATTGATGTATATGTTATATAAGGTTGATAAATCTACGTTATGTTAACCTAGTCTACCTATATGTGAAGTAATATAAAAGTATGTGTTCTTCTATTGAAGTTATCTATGTGATTATGTCAGACTATGACTATATCTTAATGTGTGTATTCTTAGAGTTTTCACATGATTGTTCATACTTGATTATATGAGTCTATAATGGTTATATTGATGATAACATGGTAGTGTACATGATGACTTCAAGATGATTATGGTTATTCCTGTGTGCTTATAGAATGACATGTAATATGTGTTAAGGTAAAGTATGTGGTGTCTTGTCTTGGTTGACTTGTATCCCTTACTTGATGCATGTATTAATGTTAATATGTGATGTCTTGACTTAGGATGCTAAAGCGTCTTAGTATTGAATGTATGAATGTGAATATGTGATATCTTGACTTAAGATGATAAAGCCAATTATTCTTGAATGTTTGACTGATATGTAAGACCTTGAATGATCCTAAGAAGGTCATTCATGTGCAACCTTTAACCTAGTTGTAATGCTATGAATGTTGAAGTCAAAAGCTGTAATGGTATACTTCAAGTAAATGAATGATGGACTTAAGGTTTATTGGCTTGAACGACATCATATCAAACCTTAAAAATGTCATCATGAGCTTCTTGTCACAATTGGAAGGTAGCTCTAGAGGACCTCTGGTAGGGTAAATGTGATAAGGTTATGAACTTCATATGGAACACCTTTATATGAACCTTAAATGTGAATTACTCTATGAAAACAAATGCTAGCACCGAGTGAGTATGGTAAGGGTGGTAGTTCTAGTCAAAATATGAAACTACATCACAAAGCATGCCCTTCATATTCCTTAACCATGTGCCTACATGGGATGTGTCAAATTTATACCATCGGCTAGAAGAACAACCTCATCGTAGTAGGTTAGAACTCCGGATTCCACGTCTTGATACCATGGTCTCTGTCGTTTATTGCCTATTCTCATTATGTGGGATACCTACTAGAAGTAGAGAAGTTCTATGAAGTTTAGGTAGTGGTGTGGGATCTTATATGGACATTGCACAATAGGATTTGAAGGTGTTAGTTAGAGTCCGTAGGTGTTATTCTAGGCCATTATTTGAATGTCCTTTATGTGATGAATGTCTCTTAAATGTATTAACAAATGTAATGACTTAAGTGAAGAAAGAATTTTAAATGAAGAAGTACTTATGTCGAGTCGATAAGGATTGTCTAGTTAAGGTGTGAAGGGGACACAAGAATGGTCACTTCATCTCTTACCTAGATAAGTCTTAAGAATGACTCTAGTTAGGGAAGATGGTTGATTATGTAGACATGATCCAAATTAGGTAGTCTTATTGATTTCTTAGGTAATCTTGAAGAGGTCAATCATGGACGTTATCTTCTTGATCTACTTGAGTAGGTCTTTTTGTAACATTTGTAGTAAAAGTGTCCTATTCTATGTATGCTAATATGTTCAGTGAGAATGATTCCATATTAGGTAGTTTATACGATCTCTTAAGTGTGTGTATAAAGGATTTTATGGGCGTTTGCTTCACAACTCACTCAAGTGAACCTTAGAGTCACATTTTCTAGGAGGATCTCATGGTCATGTGATTGATGTATTTTTGAGTATGTGTATCTTATTATGAGTAGTCTTACGGATCATATAGGTGTTCCTAGAGAGGGTGTATGTAGGTCTCTCTTTGTTTTATTTAAGTGAGTCATAGGATAGATCTTAGTCAGGGGATTATATGTTAGAAGATGTTTGAAGCAAAGTTGAGAAACTTCCTTGTAACAGTGAAGAACTTCACTATACAGTGAAGTAGTCCACTGGAAAGTGTGCTTAAAAATATGATAATTGCTTAAATGATTCCTTATGTCTTTCTAAGATGTTATATTTTGCTTTTGTGGTTATGGTATGATGTTTTAATAAAAATTCTTGATTGCATGGCTTCTATACTTAGTGCATCTAATGTGCTAACCCTTTCTTTTCTCCTTTTGACTAAAATGTAGAGAATTGGAAGTCTTGATGTACCATGGAGAATGGTTAGGTGTTTAAGGCTTGAAGATGATGTATTGGTGAGTCATCATCGATTCGAGGACAATATACACATGTTCCTTACGTCTTAATTTTTATTATATATATTGTATGGGCCTAGACCCAAGTGTTGTATAATCCAATGTGTAGATAGTTCAATGAGATTCTTGTAAAGGTTAAATGTTTTAAATAAAAGATTTCCTCTTGGATATTGATTTATGAAAGATTTCTTCATGTGTGAAGAAAGTTTTAAATTCTTTCTCATTTTATAATATTTATTATTCAATGAATGATACAAGTGTCTTAGATGAAACTTCTTGAAGTCTCATGTCACGACCCAAATCGGGGACGCGACTGGCACCCACATTTACCCTCCTATGTGAGCGAACCAACCAATTTAACCCTTAACATTTTAATACAATATCAACAAAAGAAATGCGGAAGACTTAACTCATTAATAAAAACAAATCAAAAACTATTATTATTATCCCCAAAATCTGGAAGTCATCATCACAAGAACACTATCTCAAATTTCTAAACTAAAACTGTCTAAGAACAAAATACTAAAAGCTAGTCCATGCCGGAAGTTCAAGGCATCAAGACTTGAAGAAGGAGACCCAGTCCAAGCTAGACGCATTAGCTCACCCTGAATTTCCGATGGAGTGAAGACGGGCTTGATCTACTGCTGAGTCGAAGTTGACGGAACGTTTGCTGCATTACACAAATAACAAAGGAACACATAAAAGTAGGGGGTCAGTACAACCACACGTACTGAGTAGATATCATCGGCTAACACAAAATAGGAACAATATATATCAATAATAATGTAAATCAACTACAATACTCAACATGTAGCAATAGCAATTACTTTATCATTAACAATTTCCGTCAAGTTCACACATGAGGACTCAAGCCTCAATACCATACTCATTTGGAATTAAGTTCATTAGATTGAGTATATTCATTATCTTTCAAGATTCATTATCTTTCTTCCTCTTGTGTGGTACGTGACACTCCGCTCCTCTAATTCTATCCTGGTGTCGGAACGTGACACTCCGATCCTCATATTCATTCTATCCTGGTACCGGAACGTGGCACCCGATCCATATTCTATCCTGGTGTCGGAACGTGACACTCCGATCCTCATATTCTATCCTGGTGTCGGAACGTGACACTCCGATCCTCATATTCATTCTATCCTGGTACCGGAACGTGGCACCCGATCCTCATATTCTATCCTGGTGTCGGAACGTGACACTCCGATCCTCATATTCATTCTATCCTGGTACCGGAACGTGGCACCCGATCCTCATATTCTATCCTGGTGTCGGAACGTGACACTCCGATCCTCATATTCATTCTATCCTGGTACCGGAACGTGGCACCCGATCCTCATATTCTATCCTGGTGTCGGAACGTGACACTCCGATCCTCATATTCATTCTATCCTGGTACCGGAACGTGGCACCCGATCCCCTAATTCATCAAGCTTTCTTTTACACCAAGGCATCCTCATTCTCATTATATAATTTATCAAGCCTTCTTTAATACTAAGGCATCATCAATCTTATTATATAATATATCAAGCGAATTAGGGTTCTTTCAAGATTTGGGATTCAATAGCTTCATCATGCTTGTTAATTCATCACAATCTCATAATCATAATCATGCAAGCATACAATTTAAGCACATAGACAGGTTTACAACATCATCAATACATATCATACACTATCAAGAGTTCACTACGATTATCGTAACATAAAAACCATAACCTACCTCCACAGAAGAATAGTGATCAACAAGCAAATTCCCAAGCTCCTATTTTCTCCTCCCTCTCGATCGATTTCTGCCTCTCTTTCTGTTCTTTCTCTTTTGTTTTATTCAAACCCTCTTTTCTTTACCCTAATTACAATATAATTAAGTGTAAAAAGGGACAATAAAACCCCCTAATTAACTTAAGGTTACTTCTTTTAACCCCTAAGTAATTAGACTTATAAATGTTAACCTTCAATCTTTATAATTAAGGAAAGAATAGTTAAAAACGACCCTTAAAACGTGTGGAGAAATCCTAAACTGTCTGGGACTGCATGACCTGTGACGGGCCGTCGTGCCTGCGACGGTCCGTCACGATGGCCGTCGCCTCCTCCCAGATTTCAGGTGGTCTGCGACGGCCCGTCACACCTGTGACGGTCCGTCCTGCACCTCCGTCCTGACGGTCAGAAACTCGTTTCTCGTACCAAATTCTCAAAAGTTGAAGTGTTTTGCAACGGGACTCACGACGGTTCGTCGTGGATGTGACGGCACGTCCTGCAGGTCCGTCACAATTTACAGAGAGTCGATTTTCAGTACCCAAATTTAAAATTCTAAGTGCCATGGGACGACACTCCCTCGACGGGCCGTCGTGACCACGACGGTCCGTCGGGACACACGTCGTCTCTGGCAGTTTTTCCAGAAATGCACTCTGTTGCTCAAAACGACTAAACAGGTCGTTACAATAGATACCAATTTACCCATCGTTCGTCCCCGAACGATCAAAGAAGGAAAACAATGGCGAAAAGGAGTACCTGAATCTGTAAACAGATGTGGGTTTTTTTCTTGCATATCTGCCTCCTTCTCCCAAGTAGCCTCTTCAACCGGTCGATTCTTCCATTGCACTTTGATGGATGCAATCTCTCTCGACCTCAACTTGCGAACTTCTCTATCTAATATAGCAACCGGTTCCTCTTCATAAGTCAAGTTCTCATCCAACAAAACTGAATCCAACGGATAATGTAGTTTCCATCTCCGTGGTATCTCTTCAACATGGATACATGAAACACCGGATGCACTCCGGACAGCCCTGGGGGTAAGGCTAATTCATAAGCCACCTACCCTACTCTCTTAAGCACTTCAAACGGTCCAATATACCTTGGACTTAACTTACCCCTTTCCGAACCGCATCACCCCTTCATGGGTGAGACCTTCAACAAGACTTGTTCACCTTCCATGAACTCCAAGTCTCTAACCTTTCGGTCTGCATACTCCTTTTGTCTACTTGAGCCGCCAAAAGCTTTTCTTGAATAGCTTTCACCTTCTCCATAGAATCTCTCAACAGATCAGTCCCCCAAGGTCTAACTTCGAAGGCATCAAACCAACCGATGGGAGACCTACACCTCCTCCCATACAATGCTTCAAATGGAGCCATGTCAATACTGGAGTGATAGCTATTATTGTATGAAACTCCGCCAAAGGTAAAAAGCTATCCCAATGGCCGCCAAAACTCTATCACACACGCACGAAGCATATCCTCCAACACTTGAATGGTTCGCTCAGACTGACCATCCGTCTGAGGGTGAAACGCAGTACTAAGGTCCAACCTAGTACCTAATTCAGCATGTAATGTCCTCCAAAACTTAGAAGTAAACTGCGTACCTCTATCTGATATGATGGAGAGTGGAACTCCATGCAACCGAACGATCTCTGAGATGTAGATCTTGGCTAACTTCTCTGCATTGTAGGTCACCTTGACCGGAATGAAATGAGCGGACTTAGTTAGCCTATCAACAACCACCCAAATAGAGTCATACTTACTCAATGTCTTGGGAAGACCAACCACGAAGTCCATCGCGATTCTCTCCCATTTCCATTCAGGAATGGGCATTCTCTGAAGTGTTCTCCGGGCCTCTGGTGTTCATATTTTACTTGTTGACAATTTGGACATTTGGCAACAAAATCAACAATATCCCGCTTCATTCTACTCCACCAGAAGTGTTGCTTTAGGTCGCGATACATCTGGTTGCACCAGGATGTATGGAATATCCGGAACTATGAGCCTCGTAAGAATAGTGGTGATCAAATCATCGATGCGGGGTACACATACCCTTCCCTTAATTCTCAAAACACTTCTTCATCAATTATTGCCTCTTTAGCCTCTCCTTGCAACACTTTGTCTCGGATTCGCCTTAGTTTCTCATCATCAAACTGTTTCCCCTTAATCTGATCAAGAAAAGAGGATTTTGCCTCTACACAAGCTAACAATCCTCCCTTCTCGTTTATTTCTAACCTCATAAGGTCATTAGCCAAAATCTGCACTTCTCTAGCCAATGGGCGTCTAGAAGCTTGCAAATGAGCTAGACTTCCCATGCTTCCGGCCTTCCTACTCAAAGCATCTGCCACAACATTTGCTTTTCCCGGATGATACAAGATAGTGATGTCGTAGTCCTTCAGTAGTTCCATCCATCTCCTTTGTCTCAAATTCAAATCTTTCTGAGTAAAGACATACTGTAGGCTACGATGGTCCGTATAGACCTCACACTTAACCCCATACAAGTAGTGTCTCCATTGCTTTAGTGCAAATACTACCGCGGCCAATTCCAAGTCATGAGTTGGGTAGTTACGTTCATGCACCTTTAATTGCCTCGAAGCATAAGCAATCACATTCTTCTCTTGCATTAGTACTGCACCCAACCCAGAATAGGATGCGTCACAATAAACGATGAAGTTTTTACCCTCTATGGCAAGGTAAGGATAGGTGCGGTAGTCAACAAAGTCTTAAGCTTCTGAAAGCTTTCCTCACATTCATCTGACCATACAAATGGAACATTCTGCTTAGTCAAGTTCGTCAGTGGAAGCAATAGAAGAGAATCCCTTGACAAATCGGCGGTAGTAGCTAGCTAACCCACAAAACTCCTTATTTCTGACACGTTTGTAGGTCTTACCCATTCTTCACTGTCTCAATCTTAGATGGATCCACCATCACTCCATCCTTAGAAACCACGTGCCCCAAGAAGGACACTGAATCTAGCCAAAACTCACACTTGGAGAATTTCGCATAAAGCTTTTTCTTCCTCAACAACTCTAACACCATTCTCAAATGCTCCTCATGTTCCTTCTTACTTTGGGAGTATATCAGTATATCATCAATAAACACAATCACAAAGAGGTCCAAGTATGGCTTGAAAATCCCGTTCATCAAGCTCATGAAGGCAGCAGGGGCATTTGTAAGACCAAATGACATTACCACAAATTCATAATGCCCATACCTAGTTCGAAAAGCAGTCTTTGGAACATCCGTTGCTCGTATTTTCAATTGGTGATAACCGGATCTCAAGTCAATCTTTGAGAAGACACAAGCACCTTGTAACTGATCGAACAAGTCATCAATGCGAGGAATGGGGTACTTGTTCTTAATAGTTACTTTGTTCAACTGTCGGTAATCTATGCACATTCGGAAACTCCCATCCTTCTTCTTCACAAACAAGACCGAGCACCCCAAGAGATGCACTTGGTCTAATGAAGCCTTTGCTCAACAACTCTTGAAGTTGTGCCTTTAACTCTCTTAATTCGGCGGGAGCCATTCTATACGGGGTATAGAAATGGGGCGAGTACCAGGTTCCAAATCAATGCAGAAGTCTATATCCCTATCTGGTGGCATACCGGGAAGATCTGCAGGGAACAAACACATCAAAAACTCACAGACTACCGAAACTGACTCAATCGATGGTACTTGAGTAGTGTCATCCTTAAGATGTGCCAAGAAAGCTAGACAACCCTTACTAACCATCTTCTGAGCACGAATAAAGGAGATTATACGCACCGGATTGGAAGTGTAGTCACCCTCCCACACTAACGGATCTGCCCCAGGCTTGGCTAGCGTCACCGTTTTAGCATTACAATCCAAAATCGCAAAATTCGGAGAAAGCCAAGTCATACCCAGAATTACGTCAAAGTCACCCATTTCTAAAATAACCAAGTCTACATAAGTGTTGCTCCCCACAAAGTTCACCAAACAAGACCTATACACTTTTTCGACTATCACAGACTCACCCACCGGAGTAGAAACACGAATAGGCATGTCAAGTAATTCACAATGTAAATTTAGACCATTAGCAAATGAGGAAGATACATATGAAAACGTGGAGCCAGGGTCAAATAATACAGATGCATGCAATCACAAACCAAGAGATTACATGTGATAACAGCATCAGACGCCTCCGCTTCAGACCTCCCAGGGAAAGCAAACAATGGGCCCTATCATTCGTCCGTCCGTTGCCCCTACCATGTGTGTTAGTAGTGGCTCCGTTTTGCCCTTCACCTCTGCCGTTTTGGTGACCGCCATTACCTCGACCACCACGTCCTCCAGAAAAACGGCCTCTACCATGACCACCCCTACCTCTAGCTAGTGGGGCTCTGTAACTCTGTTTTGGACAATTCCTCTAATATGTCCAATCTCCCCACATCCATAGCACTCTCTGGAATCGGGCATAGGTCTCTCGGAGTAGTGTTGACCGTTCTGAGGTGGACCCCCAACTACAGTCTGTAGTGAAGACTAATCGGTCGATTTGAGTGACCTCCGGAGTTCTGTCCTCTAGAATAAGAATCATTATACTCACCTCCCCTTCGAAACCTCTTTGATGTCGATGTCGTGGTGAAGTCATCTGGTTTCACTCCTTCCACCTCAATCACAAAGTCTACCACCTCTTGGAAGGATGTTGCCGTTGCCGCTATCTGTAAGGCTGAAATCCGCAATTCTGACCTCAACCCCTTCACAAAACGGCGGATCCGTTCTTGTGGACTGAAACAAAGTTGGGTGGCGTATCTGGATAGGCGCGAAATTTAGCCTCGTATGCATTAACCGTCATTCTACCTTGCTCAGACTCAAGAACTCATCCCTTTTCCTATCTCTCAAGTCCTTGGGATATACTTCTCCATAAACAGGTGGTAGAGAATGATTCCCAAGTCATAGGTGGTGCCTCTGTTGGTTGACACTCAACATGTGAACGCCACCACATTTTGGCGTTCCCTGGAACTGATAGCTCACGAACTCGACACCAAACCTCTCTACTATCCCCATCTTGTGTAGTAGCTCATGACAATCAACCAGAAAATCATAAGCATCCTCAGATTCTGCACCCTTGAAGACTGGGGGTTTCAATTTCAAGAACTTACTGAAAAGTTCGTGTTGATCGTTTGTCATAATAGGCCCAGTAGTCAGACGTGGAAATGTGCCTATTCCCAACGTGCATCCATGCGGGGAGCCATAGTAGCCGCATGTCGTATCTCTGAAACCGGAGGTGTTGGTGCAGAAACCATTGGAGGTGCTTGACACTGATCAGACAACCCGCTAAGATAAGCAAGTACTTGGTTGATCATCTCTGGGGTAGGTTGGGGTGGCATTTCCTCATTCTGCCCTTGTTCGGTTTCCCCTTCCTCACCCTCTCTTACTGCATCCTCAGTCGGTGGAGGAGTCACCGCCCTAGCATCAGATGGGCTAGGGGCTCGTCCTCTTCCTCTAGAGGACGTCCTCCCACGACCTCTTCCACGGCCTCTTGCCGCTGTTCCTCCTCGAGCCACAGCCCCAGTGGCTGGCTCAGACGCTTCTTGTCGTGCCGTAGTTGCTGCTGGTGCGGTCGTTGCTCTAGTTCTAACCATCTGCGAAATAGAATGAAGATGGTCAGATACCAATTTGTATCACCTAGATACCAATTGGACTCAAGTAGTAGCACGAAAGAAAGAATGAAAGAATGGAATTTTCCTAAAGTCTTATAGCCTCTCAAGGAAAAGTAAAGGCGTCCCCCTACCGTTCCTTAAGACTCTACTAGACCTGTTCTTGTGTGATGAGACCAATGAACCTAATGCTCTGATACCAAGTTTGTCACGACCCAATCGGGGACGCGACTGGCACCCACATTTACCCTCCTATGTGAGCGAACCAACCAATTAACACTTAACATTTTAATACAATATCAACAAAAGAAATGCGGAAGACTTAACTCATTAATAAAAACAAATCAAAAACTATTATTATATCCCCAAAATCTGGAAGTCATCATCACAAGAACATCTATCTCAAATTTCAACTAAAACTGTCTAAGAACAAAATACTAAAAGCTAGTCCATGCCGGAAGTTCAAGGCATCAAGACTTGAAGAAGGAGACCCAGTCCAAGCTAGACGCATTAGCTCACCCTGAATTTCCGATGGAGTGAAGACGGCCTTGATCTACTGCTGAGTCGAAGTTGACGGAACGTTTGCTGCATTACACAAATAACAAAAGAACACATAAAAGTAGGGGGTCAGTACAACCACACGTACTGAGTAGATATCATCGGCTAACTCAAAATAGGGAACAATATATATCAATAATAATGTAAATCAACTACAATACTCAACATGTAGCAATAGCAATTACTTTATCATTAACAATTTCCGTCAAGTTCACACATGAGGACTCAAGCCTCAATACCATACTCATTGGGAATTAAGTTCATTAGATTGAGTATATTCATTATCTTTCAAGATTCATTATCTTTCTTCCTTTTGTGTCGGTACGTGACACTCCGCTCCTCTAATTCTATCCTGGTGTCGGAACGTGACACTCCGATCCTCATATTCATTCTATCTGGTACCGGAACGTGGCACCCGATCCATATTCTATCCTGGTGTCGGAACGTGACACTCCGATCCTCATATTCTATCCTGTTGTCGGAACGTGACACTCCGATCCTCATATTCATTCTATCCTGGTACCGAACGTGGCACCCGATCCTCATATTCTATCCTGGTGTCGGAACGTGACACTCCGATCCTCATATTCATTCTATCCTGGTACCAGAACGTGGCACCCGATCCTCATATTCTATCCTGGTGTCGGAACGTGACACTCCGATCCTCATATTCATTCTATCCTGGTACCGGAACGTGGCACCGATCCTCATATTCTATCCTGGTGTCGGAACGTGAACACTCCGATCCTCATATTCATTCTATCCTGGTACCAGAACGTGGCACCCGATCCCCTAATTCATCAAGCTTTCTTTTACACTAAGGCATCCTCATTCTCATTATATAATTTATCAAGCCTTCTTTCATACTAAGGCATCATCAATCTTATTATATAAATATCAAGCGAATAGGGTTCTTTCAAGATTTGGGATTCAAAGCTTCATCATGCTTGTTAATTCATCACAATCTCATAATCATAATCATGCAAGCATACAATTTAAGCACATAGACAGGTTTACAACATCATCAATACATATCATACACTATCAAGAGTTCACTACGATTATCTTTACATAAAAACCATAACCTACCTCCACAGAAGACTAGTGATCAACAAGCAAATTCCCAAGCTCCTATTCTCCTCCCTCTCGATCGATTTCTGCCTCTCTTTCTGTTCTTTCTCTTTTGTTTTATTCAAACCCTCTTTTCTTTACCCTAATTACAATATAATTAAGTGTAAAAGAGGACAATAAAACCCCCTAATTAACTTAAGGTTACTTCTTTTAACCCCTAAGTAATTAGACTTATAAATGTTAACCTCAATCTTTATAATTAAGGAAAGAATAGTCAAAAACGACCCTTAAAACGTGTGGAGAAATCCTAAACTGTCTGGGACTGCGTGACCTGTGACGGGCCGTCGTGCCTGCGACGGTCCGTCACGATGGCCGTCGCCTCCTCCCAGATTTCAGGTGGTCTGCGACGCCCGTCACACCTGTGACGGTCCGTCCTGCACCTCCGTCCTGACGGTCAGAAACTCGTTTCTCGTACCAAATTCTCAAAAGTTGAAGTGTTTTGCAACGGGACTCACGACGGTTCGTCGTGGATGTGACGGCACGTCCTGCAGGTCCGTCACAATTTACAGAGAGTCGATTTTCAGTACCCAATTTCAAAATTCTAAGTGCCATGGGACGACACTCCCTCGACGGGCCGTCGTGACCACGACGGTCTGTCGGGACACACGTCGTCTCTGGCAGTTTTTCCAGAAATGCACTCTATTGCTCAAAACGACTAAACAGGTCGTTACATCTCATTTGCCATGTGGCGACATAAGGATACTCTAACTTCTAGGGTGTACTTGTGTGATATTACAAACTTTGTATCAGAGCATAAATTTTAGGGATTTCTTAGTTTTCTTATGAACAACATCTAGTAGAGTCTTATTTACAATGTTAAGTGCGCCACATAATGAATTGGAGGCTTTTGGGTGCTAGGAAAAGTTTCACTTTTTCACTCATCTAATTGTGCCTAAGATCTTTGTATATGGTGTCTTTCCCGTGTTTCCCTTATGTGATGGTCCCTTGAGGGTGACTTTATAAAGTTTGGGTTGAGAGTGGAAAGAAAAGAGATGTGTATTGTTGGATGAGGTGTGAAAGATGGAGTTGATGACCTTATGTTGGTTCAAGTTACCTTCTGAAGGGTAATGTAGTCGGAAAAGAATGGTAAGGTGTATTGTTAGAAATGTGAAGCAGTAAATGTTGAGATGGTTTGAAGTTGTTTGAGTCCGAACCATAGAAAAGAAGGTGATGAGCTTTGAAAGAGTAAAGGTGAGTTTCTCCTAGTAAGGGGAATGTAGTAGCTTGATGGTTAAACTGTTGAGAGTCTGTAGTTTTTATGAGATAGAATTTGGGTGATAAAGTGTTAGTAAGGTTCATGGTGCCTTAAGAGAGTTCCTTGTAGTATATGTATGTTGACCTTATAATAGGTTTCTTCTGGGGGGGGGGGGTGGAGTATGGGGAAACATACGGTTGTTCAGAGAGAGTTGCCCTTAATCTTTCTTTTTGTGTTTATTCAAGCCTAAACCAATGATTTCTTAGTAAGTTGATTTGTGTAGGAGTCTTTTGTGAAAAATGAGTTCCAAACATTCTCCTTGTGACATGCATGTTTTGGTTGAAGTTTTGTTGAATAAGAAAATAGTTTTCTTGCATGGTATCTTCCTTAGGGTTCATATGCATCTAGTTTAGGTTTCCAATTGTTTCATAAATATGAGTAGTGAGCATGTCTAAATGATTATATAATATTTATATGTTGAAAATTTATACGGAATTTCTCTAATTATTGCATTGTTAGATTGTAAAGCATGTTTATTGTAAGGTTTTGTAAAAATTGACTAATTCATTCTTTGAGGGAAATGATTTATAATGTCCTTAGAATTGATGCATATAAGCATGAAAATTAATATCAAATGAGTTTTTCCTACTTGGAATGAACGATGTGAGTTTTATGGCACAATGAGTTGTAGAATTTGTTCTAGTTTGTTAATTTGTTGAGATTTTCATAATTATGTGAATTCGATGTTTTTTCTTGAGTGTGTGTTGTATACTGTGTAGTATGGTATTGTCATGAGATTTTAAGTTCAGTATCTAGTCTTGGAAGTGTTCGGAGAGTAACAAGTGTCATTCGAGGAGGAATGTTGTCCAAGTGGTGGAGAATATATCACCTCCAAAAATGACTTAAGGTGAAACTAGGTCCTAATGTGTGTATCATAGGGTCTGGAAGTCCTAATATGGTTTTAAATGATTTTAAGGCACTGTCTCATGATTTTGGTGAAGTTTGAAGTCAAACGTCAAGCGACGAAAAAGACGTTCGATGAATAGTCACCTATGTGCATTTTGTTTTTTCATGTGATTATATGTGTTTAATGATTTTATGAGGTCCTTATATGTATGGTATTAGTTTTTAGAGTCATCATCTTGAGTTTGGTAAGGTTTGTAGGTCAAACGTCCAAGAACGTCCGGTGGCATTCGAAAGATACCCTTTAGACGTCCTTGTGATTTTTGAGGTGTTTTGCATGTTGGGTGGCTTGTTTGAGTTGAAATTTTTGGATATGTTCCTAATACCTAGAACGACGTATTTAGAGGTTTAAAGTCCGTTTGTAAAACTTCACCTAGGACCCACAAGGGGCCTTAAAAGGAGGAAGCTTGGAGCTCAACACTGCCAGGGATGGAAATATACTGCCCCAAACGACGGCAAGTTGACCAGACGACAACTCGTAAATGTGTGGCATCAATGGATCCATGTAGCCTGAAGGTTGAGGAGAGGCAGAAGCAACCAATGAACCCCATCAACGGGGTGTGGTCTACCCCACGTACCGTCGATGCTAGAAAGTCGATGGTGCTGAAAAATCTGCCAGCTTCCTATTACGACTTGTTTTTTTTTTGGGAAATTCACCCCTAGCATTACAAAATTTGAGGGTGGTTATTTTTGGTGTTTTCGGGTATTTTAAGAGTATATAAGTCATAAAACTCTCATTTAGATTCTAGCACCTAGATCAAAACTTATACCCTCGAAGTTTCTTCAAAAAGCTACATGAAAGTTCAAGGTTAAGATGGAGCTTGAAGATGGATCTTCAATGGAGTTTATTCTTCAAATATCAGTGGATTCTTATAATAAGTCATGAGAGTTCTTCATCTATGGCTTTATATAACCATAGAGTGAATTTCAAAGATTTCAAAAAGAGGAAAAAAAATCAAATTTCTACCTTAAGTCTTTGGTTCTTGCATGAAACGTTTTCAAAAATTAAAATATGATATTATTGATGTATAATTGATGTTTTCCAATGAAATTCTCCATGAACCCTTGACCTTCTTAAATCTCTCGATTTGACTAAAATATGGCTTATGTTATTATGCTTTGATATTAATGAATTCGTATGTATATTGGTATGGGCTCTTTATTTTTGTATAGATTATGACTGTATGGTTTATTCGTTGATTTAATTTGATCAAATAAGTATTTTATATTCATTGATCCATTGAATATTAAGCTTACTGAATTGGTATTGACTTAATACTTATGAATTCTAGTGTAGTTTTCAATGGCTATTGAGTGTGTAAGGATTCTATTCAATTGATGTATAGGTTGTGTTAGATTGATAAATCTATATTGAATTTACCTAGATTGATTGAGTATTATATTTATTGAATATATTGATGTTCATGTCCATGGGTATGGGTCTTTTGGTATTGAATTGGATGATTTAGCTTTGGATTGAAGTGGTGAGATGGAATGGCTGGTATGCTGCCCGAACTCTCTTAATATTATGCATAGATTTTGTATTAAAATGATTATTGCTATTGTACACTTATGGTGGTCGTGCTATGTGAATTAATGTTGCCTTGTCGGCGTTACCTTATGTAATATGATGATCATGGCCTTGTCGGCACTACTTGAAGTACTATGATGATTTGTGTAGTTGATGTATGTGAAGTATGATCATATCCATCTACATGTGACTAAAGTGAAAGTATGTGTTATTTTATTGGTATTGTTAGGTGATCATGTTAGACTATGACTATGTGTTTATGTGTGTAGTCTTAGTGTTTATGCATGGTTATCCTTGCTTTACTCTATGAGTTTATAATGGTTATATAGATGATGTTATACTAATGTATAGAATGACATAAAGATGATAAAAGTCATTCCTATGTTCTTCAAAGAACAATATGCTATATGTAATAAAGTAAAGAATGTTGTGTCTTATTTTGGTTGACTTGTGCCCCTTACATTATACATGTATGAATGATATGTGAATATGAGATTTGTTTACTATGTAAGCTTAGTGCACCCTTGTCATGTATGAATGTATCAAATCCCGAGACCACACCCTAGAATATATGGCACTCTCGGAGTGCAACTGACGTACTTGACTTATCGAAGGTCTTCTACAAACCCTTTTGTATCGTTCATGAAATATAAAAAATAAGAAATGTAGTGCAGAACTAAAACATTTCATAAATATTCTATAAGTCTTTAAGAACTCTTTCACACAAAATCATAGGAAAAAAGAGTCTCAATTCATCAAATTTTAGAAATGAGAACACTTTGGGACACAACTCATACACAATAGAAATATAGGACTACTAAGTCTATTACAATACTTCAATAAAGAAATAAAAGACATCTATGAACTCGAGTCAAATTAGGACATACATCAACTTCATCTGAATGATGCAACAATCCAAGTCTTGCTTCACTAATGTTCCTCACCTACCAACCACTATAGAGATAGATAAAATCAAGGAATTAGTACAACCAAATGTATTTAGTATGGCATTAAGCATAAAAATCATTAAAACAAACAGTTATTCAAATTATGGATTTTTCATTTAATTATCATAATATAATAATAAAAATAACATTTAACATCTTAGAAACACTAAAGATAAAATGTATGAAATTTAAGACAATTAAGAAATATTATAGTAAGCTTAACCAATTTTACAGTGAACTACCTTAGCCTTACAATGACTATTTTTCATGTTAAAGTGAATCCTATCAACTTCATATAAAACACTCTCTAGCATGTAATCTTCACACTAAAAGCTATCCTAAGACTAACGTAAGTAAGACAAAGAGAGACCGCCCATACAACCTATCAAGGCACATCTCTATGATCATTAAGACCACATATAATGAGATCAACACACACTTACATGACACCAAACATATGAACATGAAAATTTTCTACCAAACGTTATTCTAAGTCTCACTTGAGGGAGTTGTTAAGCGACCGCACATACAATCCCTTACACACACACTTAAGAGATCCTATAGACTACCTAAGATAGAATAATTCTCACTATATGTATCAACACATAGATAATATCACATTCTCCTTCCATATAATACCAAAAGACTTACTTAAGTAAATCATTAATATAATGTCCATGATTGACCTCTACAAGATTACCTTAGTAATCCTTAATACTACCTATGTCTTAGATAATGCCTACATAATCAACCTCTTCCCTAGCGAGAATCATTCTTAAGACTTATCTAGGTAAGATACGAAGATACCATTCCTATGCCCCCTTCACATCTAAACTAGAAAACCCTTAACTACTCTAAATAAGTAATTATTAATTTAACATGCTTTATTAACTTAAGTCATTACATTCCTTAGTTCATTTAAGACTCATTCATCACATAAGGACATTCAAGTAATGGTTTTGCACAACACTTAGGGACTCTAACTAACACCTTCAAAGCCTATTGTGCAATGTCTAGATAGCGTCACATACGACCACCTAAACTTCATAGAACATCTCTAATGCTAGTAGGTATCCCATAATATGAGAATAGCCAATAAAAAAACATAGACAATGATAGCTAGACATGGAAACCGGATTTCTAACCTACATTGATGGGTGTGTTCTACTAGCAAAGGATAGAACTAGGACACTCTCATGTAGGCACTTGCTTAAATAAAAATGAAGGTATTTTATGCACTCTAGTCTCATTCTCAAGTAAAGCTATATTGTACACTAGTCTACTTCTCAAGTATAGCTACTTCCCATAGCAAGTAGGCAGTTTTTTCCACCAACATGGGTTGTTCCTCAATGATAGCACTGAGTGAGTATGTTATAGGAAGTAGATCTACTTGAGAATGAGACTATAGTATAATGTATCTCTACTTGAGAATGAGACTAGAGTACATAAAAGCCCTTCATATTCCTTAACCATGTGCCTAAATGAGATCTGTCGTAGTTCTAACCTTGGCAAGTAGAAAACCCTCTTCAAAGTAGGTTAGAACTCCGGATTACATGATTAGATACCATGGTCTATGTCGGTTATTTCCTATTATAATCATGTCGGAACCTACTAGTATTAGAGAAGTTCTATGAATTTTAGGTGGTGGTATGAGACACTATCCATATAATTCATAATAGGCTTTTAAGGTGTTAGTTAGAGTCCCTAGGTCTTCTCCAAGTCCATTAGCTGAATGTGCTTATGAGATGAATGAGTCTTAAATGAACTAAGTAATGTAATGATGTAAGTTAAGAAAGCATGTTAAATAAAGAATTACTTATCTAGAGTAGTTAAGGGTTGTCTAGTTAAGGAGTGAAGAGGGCATAGGAATGGTTACTTCGTATCTTACCTAGATAAGTCTTAAGAATGATTCTAGTTAGGGGAGATGGTTGATTATATAGACATGCTCCAAATTTAGGTAGTCATAAGGATTACTTAGGTAATGCTGAAGAAGTTAATCATGAACGTTATCTTCTTATTTTACTTGAGTAAGTGTTTTGGGGACCTTTGGAAGTGACAATGTCATATTATATGTATATTGTTGTATTAAGTGATTATGATCATATCATAGGTAATCAAAACGATTTGTTAAGTGTGTGTGTAGAGGATTGTATGGGCGGTCGCTTCACAACTCAGTCATGTGAGACTTAGAATCACCTTTGGTAGGAGTATGTCATGTTCATGTGCTTGATGTGTTGTATGTGTGTATATCGCATTATAGGTACTTTTAAGTATCATTTAGGTGCTCTTAGAGAGGGTGCATGGGAATTCTCTCTTTGTTTTACTTAAGTGAGTCTTAGGATAGATAGTGATAGGATTGAATCGTAGGAAGTTCTCTATGTGAAACTGATAGACTTCACTGTAAGAGTGAAGAAGTTCATTGAAATAGTGAACTTTCTTATTGTGAAGCAGCTCTAAAAATGTGATAATTTCTAAATGATTTACTATGTGTTTCTAAGGTGTTAAATGTTGTGATTATGTTTACAATATGATATTTGAATTAACAGTCATGAAAAACATGTTATTTACTAAATTTCCCTTTCTCATAGTTTTTGCATGGTTCTATATTTGGTGCATCTAATGTGCTAACCCCTTTTTTTTCCATTTTTGATTAAAGTGTAGGGAATTGGATGTCTTGATGCGCCATGGAGGACGTATAGGTTTCTAAGGGTTGCAGATGAAGTATTTGTGAGTCCTCATCGACTCGAGGAAAATATCAACATGTTCCTTTATGTCTTAGACTTTATTTTATGTATTGTATGGGCTTAATCCCAAATATTGTATATGCTAAAGTTTATAAGGTTTCTATGAGATGTTGTAAAGGTTAAATGTTTTAAATAAAAGTCTTCTGCTTGATTATTGAGTATGGAAAGAGTTCTTCGTATGTGAAAAGAGTTTTTTTTAATGTTTATTATTCAATAAATGATACGAATGGATTTAATGAGAATTCTTGAAGTCTCATTTTCCGTGTGGTGACACAAGGATGCTCTAACTTCTAGGGTCTACTTGCGAGTCGTTACAACACAAACTTTCTTACAATTTATAGGCACACACAAGAAAATTTGACTAAACTTAATTTCAATTCTCAAGAATGAGCCTCCATATTACTTCCCAAATCATAAAAGTCACATAATTTTTCAAGAAACTTATCATTTTTCATTGTGAGGAGGCTCAATTTCTCATTAATGGCTTAAATACCACATATTAGAATGACATAAAGATGCTTATTACCTTATATACAGAAGTTAATTGCACAACTAACATATCAACATGAACAATTAACATGAAAAAACATAATTCGATCAAAAATCCCTTTTCATGCAATTTACAATCTTTAAAACATGCTTAACATAGTGCCAACTAAGACATACATAACATATGGAGAACATAAAACTCATACTTTTAGGCAAGAATCCTATCATGAACAAGCTTCTAGGAACATCTTTAGTTTCAAGCTCAAGTAAGAATAGAATGAAAAGATAGAAATATCTACCACCTTATTACTCTCATCATCATCCCCTACTTGGGTTAAACTAATTTATGAGAAACTTAACTCAACTATCATCTTTCCTATAGGCCTAACACCCGAAGGAACTCCTGATCAATTAATTTAGGTCATACTACCCAACAACATAAGATCTCAAGTATACCATGAACACCAAAGCTCATAAAACATTAGGAGAAAACATTAAAGGAGACTTATCCATAAGACCTATTTCGTTTAGTTCAACACTAGTGTAAGGAAATTTCTAGGTCATTCCAACCCACATCATCCCCCCTACAAGGTAAACACACTACCTTCACTTCTAGGACAAATCCTATAAACAAGACTCCAACCCATGCAAGGAAACCATGAAGATTCACACATATAAAGAAAGGGTAACATTTAACCATTCAACAAATACAAAGGCAACATGCATCTTTACCTATTTAGCACACTTTTCCCAAGCATTTAAATTCGAAGCCATATCATAAAAATATTAACCATACAAAATCATAAAGCAAGTTATTATACAAATTGGAAGCTCAATTTAACTATAATAACTTCTTTAATAGGCTATAACTTTATCATAACATAAATCATCACATACCATGTCATATCTCATAAATAACATATATAGCCATAAATGACATCATATCTTCAAAGCTGGCCAAAATTCACCTTCACATGTACTCATCAAACCATAAAACAAGATAACATCAAAACTCAAATTTTATCCCTCAAGCATAAAGATACCATCTCATCCAATAAATCACGTCTAAAATACCAATGGACAAGGAAACATAAAACAGAGATCTTATAAAAGTAAATTCTATGGAACGACATGTGAATGATGAAGAAGGGAAACTCTATCGTCCTATAGCCTCTCTCTCATAAATATGTGGCGACTCACCATTGATGAACGGAACTCTACTAGGTGTGGCAATTGTCACATGCCGAAACCACACCCTAGAAGATAGGTTCAATCTCGGATTGCAACCGCCGTAATTTACCTCTCGGAAGTATTGTACAAGCCTTACATATCTTTCATTGCATGAACATAGTGAAAAGTAGTGTGGAATTCAAACTTTTCACAAAACATAACATAGTCTTAAAAATATCTCTTTCATATAAATTTATAGGAAATACTAAGTCTAAATCTCATCATCTTAAGACTCAAGAATACTTGTGGCAAGGCCCATACAAAATATGAAAAAATAAATAATTAGTCTATTACAATACTTCAATAAGAAACATAAAATACATATATGCCCTCGAGTCAAATGAGGACATACTTAAACTTCTCTTGAACGATGCTAAGGTCCAAGTCTTCACTTTCCAAAATCTCCTTACGTATCAATAACTATTGAGATAGATAAAAACATTCATTAGTACAAACTCATGTACTAAGTATGGCATAATCAATAAAAATCATGAAAACGGATATTTAGTTGAAATATGCATCTTTTCATTTAAAAATCAGATTATAATCGTAAGAACAACCTTTAAAAACTTAGAAACACATAAGATAACATTTAAACAAAAAATCATAATCCTAGAGTCACTTTACAGTAACTCCCTTCAGTGTGTGAAGTTGATTATCTTCACCTTAGGCATCCCTTAGTATGTAATCTTCCCACTTAAAGCTATCCAAAGACTCACTTAAGAAACACAAAGAGTGACCGCCCATACACACTCTCTAGGCATGACTAAATGATCCTGCAGACTACTTATAATTAATTACATACACAATTACAAGACATCAAAGCATCAACACATTGATAATATGACATTCTCCTTCCAAAGGCTATCAAAAGACCTACTAAAGTAAATCAAGAAGATAACTTCCATGATTGACCTATTTATTACCTAAGTAATCAATAAGAATACCTAAGGCTTAGATCATGTCCACAAAATAAACCAACTTCCCTAACTAGAGTCACCCTCAGGACTTCCAAAGATAAAACATGAAGAGAACATCACTTATGCCCTCTTCACACTTTAGCTAAGGAGTCCTTAAGTCACTTTAGATTTGGTAATCATTCATTTACATACTTCGTATCATAGTCATTAGATCATACATAACATAAAGGACATTAAAGTAATGATGTTAGAGAAGACCTAGGGACACTAGCTAAAACCTTCAAAGCCTATTGTGCAATGTCTATATAGTGTCCCATACGATGTCACGACCCAAAACCGAGCCGCGACTGGCACCCACACTTACCCTCTATGTGAGCGAACCAACCAATCTAAACCTTAACATTCCAATGTATATCAACAGAAAGTAATGCGGAAGACTTAACTCATTAATAAAATCAATTCAATAACTATTATTATCCCCAAAATCTGGAAGTCATCATCACAAGAACATCTATCCTCAAATTTCTAAACTAAAAATGTCTAAGAAGCTAAAACAAATAAAAGCTAGTCCATGCCGAATGTTCAAGGCATCAAGACTTGAAGAAGAAGATCCAGTCCAGGCTAGAAGCATTAGCTCACCCAGAATTTGGGATGTAGTGAAGACTGGCTAGAATTACTGTTGAGTCGAAGACAACGGCAGGTTTGCTGCACTCCACAAATACAAAGAAGAAAACATAAAAGTAGGGGTCAGTACAAAACACGGGTACTGAGTAGATATCATCGGCTAACTTAAAATAGAAAACAGTATATACCAAGTAATATCATAAAATCAACTGTGATACTCAACATGTAGCACAACAAGTACTATATCATTAACAATTACCGTCAAGTTCACACATGAGGACTCAAGCCTCAATACCATACTCATTTGGGGATTAGATTCATTAGATTGATTATATTAACATCTTTCAAGATTCATTATCTTTATTTCTCTTGTGTCGGTACGTGACACTCCGCTCCCTCATATTCATTATTCCTCTTGTGTCGGTACGTGACACTCCGATCCCCTACTACTATGTGTCGGAACGTGACACTCCGATCTGCTAAATCTACGTGTCGGTTCGTGACACCCGATCCCCTAAATCTACGTGTCGGTTCGTGACACCCGATCCCCTAAATCTACGTGTCGGTTCGTGACACCCGATCCCCTAAATCTACGTGTCAGTTCGTGACACCCGGTCCCCCTAATACTATGTGTCGGTTCGTGACACCCGATCCCTTAATTCTATGTGTCGGAACGTGACACTCCGATCCTCTAATCTCATTCTATCAATTCATCAAGACTCCTCTTATACCAAGGCATTATCATTCTCATTACTTAGTTTATCAAGACTTCTCTCATACCAAGGCATTATCATTCTCATTACTTTAGTTTATCAAGCCTTCCCTCATACCAGGCTTATCTAACAAAGAGATTAGGGTTTTGCAAGATTTGGGATTCAATAACTTCATCATGCTTATATAATCACAATTATTATATCACATTCATGCAAGCATACAATTAAGCACACAGCAGGGTTTACAATACTATCAATACATATCATTCGCTATTAAGAGTTTACTACGAATATCGTAAAAGAAACCATAACCTACCTCCACCGAAGACTAGTGATCAAGCAAGAATTTTCCAAAGCTTTGTTCTTCTTCTCGTTTCTCCTCTCTCAATTCGTTTCTCTTTCCCTCTCTTTGTTCTTTCTATTTTTCTTATTCAAACCCTCTTTCTTTTACCCTAATTATCATATAATTAAGTATAAAAGATGACAATAATGACCCACTAATTAACTCAAGGTTACCTCTTTTAACCCCCAAGAAATCAAGTTATTAATACTAACCCACGAAATTTATAATTATAGCAAGAATAGTCCAAAACGCCCCTTTAAAACTTAACCAGCAATCCGACCCAGACTGGGATTACGCAACCTGTGACGGCCCGTCGTGCCTGCGATGGTCCATCCTGCATATCGTCGCAAAGTTCAGAGACTAGATTTCCACTAAAGAATCTGTGACGGTCCGTCCTGCCATTCCGTCACGAAGTTCAGAGAGTCGATTTTCAGTACCCAATTTCAGAATTTCTAAGTGTTTTGAAACGAGACCCTGCGACGGTCCGTCGTGCCCATGACGGTCCGTCGTCTCAGCCAGTTTTCCAGAAATAAAATTTGCTGCTCAAAACGACTAAATAGGTCGTTACAATAGATACCAATTTACCCATCGTTCGTCCTCGAACGATCATAAGAAGGAAAACAAGGGCGAAAAGGAATACCTGAATCCGTAAACAGATGTGGGTATCTTTCTTGCATATCTTCCTCCTTGTCCCAAGTGGCTTCTTCAACCGGCCGATTCTTCCATTGCACCTTGATGGATGCAATCTCCCTTGACCTCAACTTGCAAACTTCTCTATCTAAAATAGAAACAGGCTCCTCCTCATAAGACAAATTCTCATCAAGCAAAACTGAATCCCAACGGATAATGTAGTTTCCATCCCCATGGTATCTTTTCAACATAGACACATGAAATGCCAGATGCACTCCGGACAGCCCTGGAGGCAAGGCTAATTCGTAAGCCACCTCCCCTACTCGCTTAAGTACTTCAAAGGGAACGATATACCTTGGGCTTAATTTTCCTCTTTTACCAAACCGCATCACCCCTTTCATGGGCGAAACCTTCAACAAGACTTGTTCACCCTCCATGAACTCTAAGTCTCTAACCTTTCGATCTGCATATTCTTTTTGCCTACTTTGCGCCGCCAAAAGATTTTCTTGAATAGATTTCACTTTCTCTAAAGAATCCCTCAAAAGGTCAGTACCCCAAGGTCTAACCTCAAATGCATCAAACCAAAAAATGGAGACCTACATCTTCTCCCATACAGTGCTTCAAATGGAGCCATATCAATACTTGAGCTATAGCTATTATTGTATGAAAACTCCGCTAAAGGTAAGAAGCCATCCCAATGGCCACCAAATTCTATCACACATGCACGAAGCATATCCTCCAACACTTGAATCGTTCGCTCAGACTGACCATCGGTCTAAGGGGGAATGCGGAAGGTACTAAGATCCAACCTAGCACCCAATCAGCATGCAATGTTTTCCAAAACTTAGAGGTAAACTGCGTACCTCTATCTGATATAATGGAGAGTGGAACTCCATGCAATCGAACGATTTCTGAGATATAGATTTTAGCTAACTTCTCTGCATTGTAAGTCACCTTGGCCGGAATAAAGTGAGAAGACTTAGTTAACCTATCAACAATCACCCAAATGGAGTCATACTTACCCATTGTCTTGGGAAGACCAACCACGACGTCCATTGCAATTCTTTCCCATTTCCATTCAGGAATGGGCATCCTCTGAAGCGTTCCTCCGGGCCTCTGGAGTTCATACTTTACTTGCTGACAGTTTGGACATTTGGCAATAAAATCAACAATATCACGCTTCATTCTACTCCACCAAAAGTGTTGCTTTAGGTCACGGTACATCTTGGTTGCACCCGGATGTATCGAATACCTTGAACTATGAGCCTCTGCCAGAATAGTGTTGATCAAATCATCGACGCGGGGTACACATACCCTTCCCTTAATCCTCAAAACACCTTCCTCATCGATTTTCGCTTCTTTAGCCTCTTCATGCAACACTTTATCTCGAATCCCGATCAGTTTCTCATCATTAAACTGCTTTCCTTTAATCTTGTCAAGGAAGGAAGATCTTGCCTCCACACAAGCTAACACTCCTCCCTTCTCATTTACTTCTAACCTCATAAGGTCTTTAGCCAGAATCTGAACCTCTCTAGCCAATGGGCGTCTAGAAGCTTGCAAGTGAGCTAGACTTCCCATGCTTCCCGCCTTTCTACTTAAAGCATCCTCCACAACATTCGCCTTTACCGGATGATACAAGATAGTGATATCGTAGTCCTTCAGTAGTTCCATCCATCTCCTTTGTCTCAAGTTCAAATCCTTCTGAGTAAAAACATACTGTAGGCTGCGATGATCCGTGTAGACTTCACACTTAACCCCATATAACTAGTGCCTCCATCGCTTTAATGCAAACACTCGCAGCCAATTCCAAATCATGGGTCGGATTTACGTTCATGCACCTTTAATTGCCTTGAAGCATTAGCAATTACACTCTTCTTTGCATTAGCACTGCACCCAAACCAGAATAGGATGCATCACAATAACAATGAAGTTCTTACCCTCTATTGGCAAGGTAAGGATAGGTGCGGTAGTCAACAAAGTCTTGAGTTTCTGAAAGCTTTCTTCGCACTCATACGACCATACAAATGGAACATTTGCTTAGTCAAGTTCATCAATTGGAAGCA
>JAKWJD010000278.1:0-42829 GCA_027705065.1 Solanum peruvianum | reverse complement strand
AGCTTTTTCTTCCTCAATAACTCTAACACCATTCTCAAATGTTCCTCATGTTCCTTCTTACTCTTCGAGTATATCAATATATCATCAAT
The DNA here is from genome assembly GCA_027705065.1 of Solanum peruvianum. Taxonomy (NCBI): domain Eukaryota; kingdom Viridiplantae; phylum Streptophyta; class Magnoliopsida; order Solanales; family Solanaceae; genus Solanum; species Solanum peruvianum. Next base: position 42,740 of record JAKWJD010000278.1, on the reverse strand, counting down.
AAACCGATCACAAAGAGGTTCAAATATGGCTTGAAAATCCGTTCATCAAGCTCATTAAAGGCAGCAGGGGCATTCGTAAGACCAAAAGACATTACCACAAATTCATAATGCCCATACCTAGTTCGAAAAGCAGTCTTTGGCACATCCGTTGCTCGTATTTTCAATTGGTGATAACCGGATCTCAAGTCAATTTTAGAGAAGACACAAGCACCCTTGTAACTGATCGAACAAGTCATCAATGCGAGGAATGGATGGTGGTACTTGTTCTTAATAGTACCTTGTTCAATGTCGGTAATCTATGCACATCCGGAAGCTCCCATCCTTCTTCTTCAAATAAACACTGGAGCACCCCAAGGAGATGCACTTGGTCTAATAAAGCCTTTGCTCAACAACTCTTGAAGTTGAGCCTTTAATTCTCTTAACTCCGCGGGAGCCATTCTATAAGGGGGTATAGAAATGGGGCGAGTACCCGGTTCAAGATCAATACAGAAGTCAATATCCCTATCCGGTGGCATACCAAGGAAGATCTGCAGGGAACACATCCAAAAACTCACGGACTACCGAAACTGACTCAATCGAAGGGTACTTAGGTAGTGTCATCCTTGAGATGTGCCAAGAAAGCTAAACACCTTTACTCACCATTTTCTTAGCACGAAGAAAGGAGATGATACGCACCGGATTGGGGTGTAGTCACCCTCCCACACTAACGGATCTGCCCCAGGCTTGGCTAACGTCACTGTTTTAGCATACAATCCAAAATCGCAAAATTTGGAGAAAGCCAAGTCATACCCAGAATTACATCAAAGTCACCCATTTCTAAAATAACTAAATCTACATAAGTGTTCCCCACAAAATTTACCAACAAGACCTATATACCTTTCAAACTATCACAGACTCACCCACCGGAGTAGAAACACGAATAGGTATGTCAAGTAATTCACAATGTAAATTAAGACCATTAGCAAATGAGGAAGATAAATACGAAAACGTGGAGGCAGGGTCAAATAATACAGAAGCCATGCAATCACAAACCAAAAGATTACCTGTGATAACAGCATCAGACGCCTCCGGTTCAGATCTCCCAGGAAAGCTTAACAATGGGCCCTATCGTTTGTCTGTCCGTTGCCCCTACCATGTTGTGTAGTAGTGGCTCCGTTTTGCCCATCACCTCTGCCGTTTTGGTGACCACCATTACCTCGACCACCACGTCCTCCAGAAAAAACGGCCTCTACCATGACCACCTCTACCTCTAGCTATTGGGGGTCTGTAACTCTGTTTTGGACAATTCCTCCTAATATGTCCAATCTCCCCACATCCATAACACTCTCTGGAGTCAGGCATAGGTCTCTCGGAGAAGTGTGACCGTTCTGAGGTGGACCTCCAACTACAGTCTGTAGTGAAGACTGAATGGGTCGAACTGAGTAAACCTCCAGAACTCTGTCCTCTAGTATAAGAACCGTTGAACTCACCTCCCTTTCGAAACCTCTTTTTGATGTCGATGTCGTGGTGAAGTCATCTGGCTTCACTCCTTCCACCTCTATCACAAAGTCTACCACCTGTTGGAAGGATTTTGCCGTAGCCGCTACCTGTAAGGCTGAAATCCGCAATTCTGACCTCAACCTCTTCACGAAACGGCGAATCTGTTCTTGTGGACTGAAACAAAGTTGGGTGGCATAACTGGATAGTGCGCGAAATTTAGCCTCATATGCGTTAACTATCATCCTTCCTTGCTCTAGACTCAAGAACTCATCCCTTTTTCTATCTCTCAAAGTCCTTGGGATATACTTCTCCATAAACAAGCTAGAGAATGATTTCCAAGTCATAGGTGGTGCCTCTGTTGGTTGACACTCAACATGTGACCGCCACCACATTTTGGCGTTCCCTTGAAACTGATAGCTCACGAACTCGACGCCAAACCGTTCTACTATCCCCATCTTGTGTAGTAGCTCGTGACAGTTAACCAGAAAATTATAGGCATCCTCTGATTCTGCACCCTTAAAGACTGGAGGTTTCAATTTCAAGAACTTACTGAAAAGTTCATGCTGATCGTTTGTCATTATAGGCCAGTAGTCAGAAGTGGAAATGTGCCTATCTCAATGTTGCATCCATGCGGGGAGCCATAGTAGCCGCATGTCGTATCTCTGAAACCGGAGGTGTTGGTGCAAGAAAAACCACTGGAGGTGCCTGACCCTGGTCAGACACCCGCTAAGATAAGCAAGTACTTGGATTTTTCATCTCTGGGGTAGGTTGGGGTGGCAATTCCTCATTTTGCACTTGTTCATTCTCCCCTTCCTCACCCTCTTATCACCTCCTCGATCGGTGGAGGAGTCACCGCCCTAGTATCAGATGGGCTAGGGGATCGTCCTCTTCCTCTAGAGGACATCCTCCCACGACCTCTTCCACGGCCTTTACTGCTACCTTCCTCGAGCACAGCCCCAGTGGCTGGCTCAGTCGTTTCTTGTCTTTCCGTTGTGCTGCTGGTGCGGTCGTTGCTCTTAGTTCTAACCATCTGCGAAATAGAATGAAGATGGTCAGATACCATTTGTATCACCTAGATACCAATTGGACTCAAGTAGTAGCACGAAAGAAAGAATGAAAGAATGGAATTTTCCTAAAGTCCTATAGCCTCTCAAAGAAAAGTAAAGGCGTCCCCCTACCGTTCCTTAAGACTCTACTAGACTCGTTCTTGTGTGATGAGACCAATGAACCTAATGCTCTGATACCAAGTTTGTCACGACCCAAATCGGGGACGCGACTGGCACCCACATTCACCCTCCTATGTGAGCGAACCAACCAATATAAACCTTCACATTTCAATTTATATCAACAATGAAAATAATGCGGAAGACTTAACTCATTAATAAAAACAATTCCAAAACTATTATTATCTCCAAAATTGGAAGTCATCATCACAAGAACATCTATCCCAAATACTAAACTAAAATGTCTAAGAACAAAAATAACTAAAAAGCTAGTCCATGCCGGAAGTTCAAGGCATCAAGACTTGAAGAAGAAGATCCAGTTCAAGCTAGACGCATTAGCTCACCCTGAATTTCCGAAGGTAGTGAAGACTGGCTTGATTTATTGCTGAGAGTGAAGTTGACGGAACGTTTGCTGCACTCCACAAATAACAAAGAAGAAAACATAAAAGTTAGGAGGGTCAGTACAACCACAAGTACTGAGTAGATATCATCGGCCAACTCAAAGTAGAAGATAATATATATCAAGTAATATTATAAATCAACTATAAACTCAACATGTAGCAACAACAAGTATTATAATCGTCAATAAATACCATCAAGTTCATCCATGAGGGCTCAAGCCTCAATACCTACTCATTTGGGAATAAGTTCATTATGTTGAGTATATTATCATCTTTCAAGATTCATTATCTTTCTTCCTCTTGTGTCGGTACGTGACACTCCGATCCCCTACCACTATGTGTCGGCACGTGACACTCCGATCCCCTAATTCTACGTGTCGGTTCGTGACACTGATCCCATATATGTGTCGGTACGTGACACTCCGATCCCCTATATGTGTCGGAACGTGACACTCCGATCCCCTATATGTGTCGGAACGTACACTCCGATCCCCTATATCTACGTGTCAGTTTGTGACACCGTCCCACTAATACTATGTGTCGGAATGTGGACACTCCGATCCACTAATACTATGTGTCGGAACGTGACACTCCGATCCACTAATACTATGTGTTGAAACGTGACACTCCGATCCACTAACCTCATTCTATCCGTTCATCAAGCCTTCTCTATACCAAGGCATCATCAATCCCATTACTTTAATTCATCAAGCCTTCTTTTATACCAAGGCATCATCAATAATAACGTAGATTAAAGTTTCTTTCAAGATTTGGGATTCAATGGTTTTCATCATGCTTGTTTTATCAAAATCACATAATCATATTCATGCAAGCATACAATTAAGCATATAGACAGGTTTACAATACCACCAATACATATCATTCACTATTAAGAGTCCACTACGAATATCGTAAAAACCATAACCTACCTCCACCGAAGACTAGTGATCAAGAAGAATTTCCAAAGCTTTGTTTTCTCCTCAGCCTCCTCGATCGACTCTCTCTTTCTCTTGGTTCTTTCTGTTTTGTTTTATTCAAAACCTCTTTCCTTTACCCTAATATTATAATTAATAATAAAAGAGGACAATAGAACCCACTAATTAACTTAAGGTTACCTCTTTTAACCCCCAAGTAATTAGACTTATTAATATTAACCCTCTAACTTTGTAATTAAGGAAAGAATAGTCCAAAACGTCCCTTAAAACGTGTAAAGAAATCCGATTCTGCCTGGGATTTGTGCAACCTGTGACGGTCCGTCGTGCCTGCGACGGTCCGTCACGCAGGTCGTCGCAGCCTCTTAAAACTCAAGTGGACTGTGACGGTCCGTCACACCTGTGACGGTTCGTCCTGCACTTCCGTTATGACGGTAAGAGACTCGTTTCTTGTACCAAATTCTCAAAAGTTGAAGTGTTTTACAACGGCAGCTCACGACGGTTCATCGTAGCTGTGACGGCCCGTCCTGCAGGTCCGTCACAATTTACAGAGAGTCTATTTTCAGTGCCCAGTTTCAGAATTCCTAAGTATATTGAAATGATACACCCTCGACGGGCCGTCGTGCCTATGACGGTCCGTCGTGGTGTCCGTAGTCTTGGCCAGTTTTTCCAGAATAAAATCTGCTACTCAAAACGACTAAACAGGTCGTTACAAAAAGTTATGGGAGTTATCCGATAAGGAAAGCTAGCTTCATATCAACTCCAGGATGTGGCTCAAACTTTTATTTCATGGAGAGACATAGGGCTTTGTGAGCGGGTCCTATAACTTGGGATGTTTTTAGCAGGGAATTCCTTGTTAGTTTTTTTCCAAGTGAGAAAAAAGAGGAAAGTAGGAAGAGTTCATCAACCTTTTTCAAGGAGGTGTGAGTCCAAAAGTACTCTTTAAAATTCACTATGTTCTCAAAATATACTCCTTCCTTGGTGTCAAATCGTAAAGATAAAACGAGTAATTTGTGATAGATGTATCCGATGATCTTATGGAAGAGTGTCGCTTGACAATTGTTCATGAGAATATGGACGTTTCTTGTTTGATGGTTCATTCTTAAAAATTTGAGTAGACTATGGTCAAGACGAAAAATAGGGATATTGATATGTCAAGGTCATACGATATGAGGAGCTTCTAAGGGAACGTTTGAAATCAATGACAAGACTAGGTTCAATAAGAGATTCTTAAACCAAGTTCCTACTAAATTTAATAATACTACTAAGGATAGGGTGACTAGCCCTAGGTCCCAAGGGTGAGGTAGTTGAAATTAACGACGTGAGAAACCTACTTGTAGCAAGTGCGGTACGAAACATATGGGTGAATGTTTGGTTAGAACGGGTAATTGCTTTTGTTGTGGAAAATATGGACATAAGGTTAAAGATTGTCCTATGGTTAAGGCTAGAGGATTTAAGAGTACCAAAGCTCAAGCAAGCAGTCCTAAACCCGATGCTTCTATGAAGAACCACTTCTATGATCACCGCTCTAAGTGTGAACTAGAGATTATACCGATGTTATCGCCGTACATTATAAATGTTATCTATTGATGTTTATTCTTTACTTGATCTTAATGCTTCTTTATAATTTGTAACTCCTCTAGTAGCTAAAAAGTTTGATATTCTAGCGAATATTTTAGTTGAACCTTTTGTGGTTACTACCCCGACGGGTGACTCTGTTGTGGCTAGAAGAGTGTGTAGGTGTTGTCCTATATCTTTGACCAAAAGAGTTACATGGGTGGATTTGGTAGAACTGGATATGCTCCATTTTTATGTCATCTTGGGAATGGATTTGTTGCATGCTTGTTTTGCTTCTATTCGTTGTAGTACAAGGGTGGTTCAGTTCCAAATTCCTAATGAACATGTCTTCGAATAAAAGGGGGGTAACTCAATTCCTAATTGTCAGATAATTTCATGCCTAAATTCATTTATAACGATCTCTAAGGGGTGTCTTTATCATATTGTGAGGGTAAGGGATCTTGAGTCTGACATTTCTCATTTAGAGTCTATACCCATAGTGAAGAATTTTTCGGAAGACTTTCCCAATAACTTGCACAGGAGTCCTCAAGAATGGGAAATAGATATTAGTATAGACTTGTTACCGCAGACGAAGCGTATTTCAATCTCGCATTCCGAATGCTACAGCCGATCTAAAGATCTAAAGACTTAACTAAAAGACTTATTACACAATGGTTTCATATAGCCTAGTATTTCACCATGGAGAGCTTCGATGTTGTTTGTTAAGAAGAAGAATTTATACCTTAGGATGTGAATTGAATATCTTCAACTTAAATGAGGTCACCATAAATAGAGAATACTCTCTCCCTAGAATTGGCGACTTGTTTGATAAACATCAAAGGCAAATCTACTTTTCAAAAATTGATTTGATGTTAGGGTATCACAAACATAAGTTATGAGCTTAATACATACCTAAACCACCTTTTAGAACTATTGTAGTTTCCTATATATGTATTTTGGTCTCAAAAATTCCCTGACTCTTTTGTAATTTTCTTCATTGATGAAATCCTTGTTTATTCTAAGAGTGTTGATCATCACGTGGGTCACTTAAGGGTAGTATTGCACGTCCTCAAGGAACAAAAACTCTTTGCCAAATAAAGTAAGTGTAATTTTTGTTGAGATCGGTTGTGTTTCTTGGTCACATCATCTCTAGTAAGGGTATTGAGATCAATCCAAAGAAAACACAAGCGGTTGAATATATATTTACACCTTTGACTCCAACAAATATTATATGTTTCTTGGGTTTAACTTGGATTATAGGAGTTCATTGATGGGTTGGCATTTTTTTTTAATTTATCTACCTTAACCCAAAAGAATGCTAAATTTTGATTAGTCAAAATCTTGTGAAAGAGGCTTCCAAGAGTTGAAAAATAAGCTTACCTCCGCTCCAATGTTGACCTTATTGAAGGGTACACAAGAGTTTGTTTTATATTATGGCGCTTCTCAAGTAGGTATGGGTTGTGTCGTTATGCAACATGGTAAGGTGATCGCATATCTCTCTAGACAACTCAAGGTGCATAAGTTGAACTATCTAACTCATGATCTTCATTTAACGGCCGTAGTGTTTGCTTTAAAAATATGGAGTCATTACTTGTGTGGTGTCCATATGAATGTGTTTACTGACCACAAGACACTTAAATATATGTTCACTCAAACGAAGTGGTATCTCCGACAAAGAATATGGCTGGAACTTTTTAATGACTATGACATGAGTGTTCTCTACAACCCCTTTCACGATTTAAAGAACACACCAGAAGTTAGGGAATCCTTCATGTTGGAACACGACATGCCTGACCTCTCTAAGGTCTTGTACAAAAACTTAGACATCATTCATTTCATATATATGTGAAAAAAGTGCGGAATTAAAACTTTTATTTTAAAAAATAATGCGGAATAATTTCATAAAACTTATAACATATGTCCCAAAAACCATATATGATATCATGAGTACAATAGCCTTGGGTCACAACCCATAATATTCTAACATAGAAAATAACATAAAAGTCATCATAGTTATGGTGTGCTCAGATACTATGAGGACTAACGAATCTTCACTTCTTGAAACCTCGGAAACTCTACCCTTGAAAGCAACTCAATATCCTCAAGACCCTACATTGAATAAGAATGTAGGAAAAATATGTCTTAGTATGAAATGTATCTAGAATGAAAACTATCATACCAAGCATAAGATATGTTAAAGGGTTAGTCAACAATAGAGATAATCATAAGAGATAAAAGCATAAGCATAAGATGAATATTATAAGCATAATAAAGCATCATAAATTATATAAGAGTGATACTTAAGTCATTGTCCTTCTTATTCAAATGAACTACTTACAAGCCACCTCCAAGTATACTTGTGCAAGGCTAAGGTAGCATCCCATACTACTACCAAAAGTAAGTACCTCTATTTGGTCATTCTTGATATTAATCCACTTTCATAATTACGTACTTAAGTTCATTCTAACTTATGAGCAATATGCCCCTAGATCACCTCAATACACACTTGTGCAATGAATATGAAGCATCCCGTTCTACCACACACACTAAGCATGACTTGAAGTCACACTAATCCCTTTAATTTTAGTTAGAGTCTCTAAGAGATCTACTTCATATTGAAATGGAACTATAATCTTATGTCAGTCATGTCATGGAAAGCAATTATAGAAACTATCAAAGCTAGACATACATATGATAGGGGTCATGTCATAGGTATCTTCAAGTTGTACTTATGCAATGTATGGATATAATACTACACTACCATCCTTACAAAGTACTTCTACAGACAAATCTAATCAATGGTAACTAAGGAAGGAAACACCTATCCTAACCATCATGCAACCAATAATGTAGATGCAAGGTAATCATAGGGGATCATGAATTCTCCACCCTAAGCTATCATGAGAAACTAATCCCAATCTAATTCATGTAATGAACCCTGTATTCATGAAACACCTAGCATGCAAGTAAAGCTAATCATTAGGACAATATAAGTCTTTCCTCTAAAGCTTTCATGACATGGCTTAGCCCTAACCTAGTCAACCTATCATGAAATCACTCTAGTCATGCATCTTCAACTAATATTAGGAGAACTACACAGTGGTGAATCCCACAATATAGTGAGAAACAAACATTCACAAGCTAATTCATGATAAAGAATCCTAGATGAACATGACAAGCTAAACAAAAGAGAACTTACTTCATCCATCCCAAGCTACCATAAGTCTAATCACCTCAATTCATCATGATACCTAGCATCCAAGATATCATGAGACCTACCATATGAAGCAAAAACATCTTGGTATTATCTTACCAACTAAACAAAACAAGAAGAGTCTTATTCAATCAAACTTAAATTCATCATGTCTTGATTTATTTTAGGTTACTAGGTCAACCTAGCATACATTTATGTGAGAGGACTTGCTCTCCTGTATGTTTATGTCTTTGTGTATAAGAGAATGAAAACAGCGTCGCAATTCCTTCATATGACTTCAGCCCCAAAATCCTATTTCATTATGTCATACAAGCCCTAAAACCGATTACTCCCTTAATTCATAGTGATCCATGATAAATTAAAAATTAATTCATTCAATTTCATCATTAGAAGGTATGTCTAGACATACATAATCAATATGTTCAGTTCAAACTTTATGGGTCAAGACCATCCTAGATCAATTAGGCCAAGTTAAATTCAATAGAGTGATTCTTCATAATTAATTAGCATGTGTAACACAATTGAATTAAGAAAATCAACTTAGAACTCATCTTGCCTCTAATTGAGTAAAATACCATGTAACATTCAGCATCAAATACTACATTTCAACATGAAAGCATAATGAAACATCAAATAATAATCATATGAAACATAATTCAATGCAAGAACTAAACTGCAATAACAATCAAGCCTTACCCACAATGTAATCAGAACCCTCTCTAGATTGGGGTATTTTCGGTTCAGCATTGAGGAAAACTAGAGAGACTTCATTAGAAGAATCCATAAAAAAATAAGCTTCACATATTTTACATTAGAGCCTTAAACCCAGCTTGAAACCATGGTTAATTTATCGTAAGAGCAACCCCTAATTTCTCTTCTTCTTCAATGATGTCCTTGAGAGAGTTTTATGGAAGGAGGGGTTTTGATTTTGAGGCTGGAGTCTAAATGACATTGTACTACTTAAATAAACTTCAAAAACCAAGAATAACCGGCAATAATTAATCCCTAAAGTTCCAAAATACTCCTGCAACTATTGGACCATTTTTCCAATTCTAATTTGACTTAAAATCAACTCGGCCAAATCTCGAAGTTTACTGCGCATCGCGGGATCACCTTCACATCTTAGTTCTTGAAAGTAATTTGAGACAGAATGGCTGGCGATTGCCCGTGTCGCAGGGAATAAATTGCCCTTTGAGTGATGGCAGCTCATCACGCAACAGCCTCCACATCTAGGCTGCCTGGAGGCTTTCTTGGCCTACGTTTTGGTCTCCTTAGAGACCCTTAGGGTTTTTTGTGGGGCATCGTTCTATAATTTTTTTACCCTTTACATGTTATTCAATGTGTAGGAACAATCTATACTAAATTTAACCTGATACCATACCCCAAAACTTCACTACAAAATGTTTTGATAGACTAGGTAACCTTAGACTAGTTTCTGGAAATTTTGGACATTTGACCTCTAAACTATTCAAGTTGATTAACTTATGACACTCATGTTAGGATCTAGATTCACCTAGTTCATTTTTGGGTCCTTACAATATCCCCATCTTGCAAAACATTAGTCCTCGAATAACACCAATTTAAACACTTCTTAAAAGACAAATTCTAGACTAGCAGCCCATGTATATGAAATTATACCTAAATGCATCTAAATCAAGGAAAACAATTTAAATCCAAGATAGACATAGACACATAACAACCTTATAAAAGGCTTATCCCCCATAGAATAAGTAACCAATAAGACTTAAAAAGGATTATAAGGAATCAGCTAAAGGTCCTTATGTCAAATATTTATACATCGGTAGCCCCAAATACGAAGTCGATCTTGTTATCTTATATATATAATTTTGATATAAAGAAGTAAAATCATAAAGCATATCAGAATCATAAGAAATTATGAGAATTTTCAAATATCAATAAAGAAACATAACGGGGAGGGACTAAGGAGATCATTCTTTATCAACCTTGAATTGGAGAGAATAGATCTTTTCCAATTAGCGGTTCATAAACTATATAATCATAAGAAATTCTAAGCATTTTAAAAATCACAAAGAAACAAATAACAGGGAGGGACCTAAGGTAATCATTCTTGATCACCCTTAAATGGAGAGTATAGAACCTATTCCACTTTGAGGTTCATCAATTATACCACTAAGAGCAACAGTTGTGTCTCTATTCTTGTAACTCTAGTCTTAGGGAACTTTAGTAAGCACCACCATAATCTCACATGAGTCTAGTAACTGGGACTAAACTTCTCTCTCACTACACCATTCAAGGTGACAATCGTTAGTATCCCTAGCTTATGCACACATCAATGATACATAACAACCTTATTCTCTCATTTGGAGAAAATCCCATTATAACTCATTTCTAAGCATCACTAAGATTTAGATCTTTCACCCGAGGTGACTCTAAAATCGTGGTGAATTACACATGTAACTTCTTAGAGAAGTTTATTCACTCACCCCTTTGGGTAGTACTCAGACACCTTTATTCAACTAATCTATCAACAAACCTCTAAAAAATCATCATGATTTCTACTAAATCTACATATAAATGGATAAACTCGTTTCAAACTAAAAAAACATCCAACCTATCATTCAACTCTATCAAGTCACATAGCCATAATAGGAATATCAGCCTGCCTTTCTCCCTAACACCTTGTATCATAACCCTATTACTAGTCCATCCTAAAGACCATTGCATAAGGTATAAGAGAAAGAGCGTAACAGATTTACAACACGACTGGAAGAATGAAGAAGCGAAACTTTTCTAAGCATCTGTAGCCTCCTACTCATAGATATGTCGAATCTCACTCAGATTAATAAGACTCTACTAGATGTGGTTTTGTGACATACTAGGACAATTCATAAAACTTTATGCTATGAGACAAAGTTTATAACGACCCCAATGTAACCCTAAATGTTAGGGCATACTTCAAGGAAGATCATGCGTACTTAACGTCTAAAAAAGGTCTTGTACAAGCCTTTAGATATCATTCTTCCAGTATATACAAAAAGTAGTGCGCAATGAAATCTTTTATTTAAAAAATAATGCACAAATCATTTCATAAAACTTTTATCATATGTCTCAAAACCATCTATATATCATGAGTAAAATAGTCTTGCTATCACAAACCCATACAAGTCAAAATAGAAGATAACATAAAAGATGTCATAGTGGGGGTGTCCTCGGATGATGTGTAGTCACCAATTCTCACGTATTGAAAGACTTGGAACTCTACCTTGAAAGTAACTCACTGTCATGAAGACCCTTTATTGGATAAGAATGTAAGCATAATATGTATTAGTACAAAATATACCAAGTATGGAAACTATGATACGAGCATAAGATATCTCAAGTGTTAGTCAACAATATATATAATCATAAGAGATAAAAGCATAAGAATAACATGAATGTAATAAGAATAATAATACATAATAAAGCAATAGCAGTTCATAATTAAATCATTTTCCTTCTTACATGAAATGAACTACTTCACAAGCAACCTCCAAGTATATTTGTGCTAGACTAAGGTCACATCCTATACTACTACCATAGCTAAGTACCTCGGTTTGGTAAATCTTTATAATAATCCACTATATTAATTAAGACCCTTAACTTAATCATAGCATATAAGCACAATGCCCCTAGATCACCTCTAACACACTTGTGCAATGCATGTCAGAATCTATTCTACCTCACACACTAAGTGTATTTAAAGTCACTATTATCCCTTTGATTTTAGTTTAGAATTTCCTAGTAAACAAAATTCATACTGACAAGGAACTATCATCTTAAGCAAATCATGTCATAGAAGGAATCAATAGCTACTATCCAAGATAAACATATTATCATTTGTCACGTAAAAGGTAATAAATTAAAGCCATACTTATGACATGTATTATAGCATCTCAAATTACCATTCAGTACTATGTACTTCACTAGGACTAACCTAATTTGTACTAACTAAGGAAGGAAACACCCATCCTAAACATTCATGCAACCAATCATGTAGATGCAAGCTAATTATAGGAGTACTTAAGCTATTTGCAAGAAATAAATCCCAAGCAAATTCATGTAATGCAATTTGCATGCAAGTCAAGCTATCACGAAATTCACATAGCATGCAAGTAAAGTAATAACTAGGACAATATAGGCCTTTCCTCTAAAGCATTCATGAAATGTTTAGTCCTAATTAAGTAAAGTTATTATGAAGGAACTCTAGTCATTTTACTTCAACCTAATCTTACGAGGGCTACACTACTCAATCTCACTCAATCATGAGAATCACCATTTAACAAACTAATTCATGATAAAGAATCCTAGAAAAACATGACCAATGTAAATGTGAGAGATATTACTTTTCCCATCCCAAGCTATCTTGAGATTCATCACTTAAGATATAATTAGACCTATAATATCAAGCTATAATCAGGGCCTACCATGTCAATCTAACACACCATTGCCTTAACTTACCAAGTCAACTAAACAAGAAAAGGCTTATTCAATCAACTTCATGTTATTCTAATTCATCATCTCTTGATTCATTGTAAGTTATTAGGTAAATTTAGCATCCATATATGCGAGAAGACTTGCTCCTCCAATTATATCATTGTCTAAGTGTAAAAGACAAAGAAAACATCATCACAATCCCTTCATAATTATTTCACCCCCAAAGACAAGAATCAATGGAATATAAGACCTATAATCTATTAATATTCTTACTTCGTCATGATCCATGTTCAATTACAGATTAATTCATTCATTTGATCATTAGAATCTAAGTGTAGGCATACATGATCACTTTAAATTCCAACATTACAAGACAAGACCATCCTACATAAATTAGGCTAGTTCAATTCATATCTAGGTGATTCAATAATGATCAATTAGCATGTAATACATTTGAATTAAGAATATCATTTTAGAACATTCATCTTTCCTTAATGGCCTAAAATTACCATGATCACCTTCAATATCAAATACTAAAATTCACCATGAAAACATCATTAAAACATCACATAATCATCATATGAACCTAATTTAATGCTACCCACTATATTGGGATCACAATCAAGCCTTACCCCCAACGCAATCACAACAATCTCTAGATTGGGGTATATTTGATTAACAATTGAGGAATACTAGGGAAATAAACCAAAATTAAAACCTTGGTGATTATACCTAAGAGCAGCCCCCAATTTCTCTTCTTCTTCAATGGTGTTCTTCATAGAGTTTTATGGAACGTAGGGTTTTTATTTAGATTTTAGATTTGAAATGTCTATTGCACTGCTTAATTACATTTCAAACCCTAAAATAACCTCCAATAATTAATCCCTAAAGTGCCTAAAAGAATCCTACAACTATATTGACCATTTAATCAATTCTAATTTGTCTAATATTGACGCGACCAAATCTAGGTGTTCACTGTCAATTATGGGGTTACCTTCCCATCTTGGATTTCAAAATTAATTTGACATAAAATGGATCATGATTTCCCTCTGAGTTCTCGTGGCACGTTTGCGTAGTAGCCTCATCATCTAGTCTGCCCAACACTTTGTTGGCCTATGTATTGGTACTCTTTGGGGATCCTAAGTTTGTCACAAGGGTGTCATGCTGAACGGTCTTAACTTTACATGTAATACTATGTTTAGGAACCGTGGACACTCAATTTATCCTTCATACCAGACCCTAAAACTCTACTACAAAATGTTACGATACACTAGTTTAAATTAGACTAGCCTCCGGATGTTTAACCTCCAAACTCTTCAGGTTGACTTCTAACAATCATATTCAACATTTTTGGACCTTAGTAACTCATTACACTCATGTTAGGCTCTGTATTCACCTATTTAATTTTGTGGTCCTTACAACCCGAGCAAGGGCACTATAGTTGCGGATGCTCTAAGTCATATGTTAATGGGTAGTGTATCCCATGTTCCCGATGACAAGAAAGTTACTGAAATAGGTGCATAGATTTTGTCAGTTGGGTGTTCATTTGGAATATTCTCCAAAGGGAGAGTCTATGGTTAATAATAACTTCCAATCATAACTAGTGGTGGAGGTGAAGTCTACGCAACATCTTGATCCTTTATTGATGGAGTCGAAGGAATTTGTACTTAGCAAATTCAATGAGGGATTCTCCAAAGGATGGGATTATTTACATAGGTACCAAGATCGGATTTTGATAATTTGACGGGACAAATTTTAGAAGAAGACATCATTCCCGATATTTTGTTCATCCAATTTCTACAAAAATGTATCATGATTTTAGAGTGGTATATTGGTGGGATGTCTTGAAAAGGGACATAGAAGAGTTTTTATCTAGATGTTTAAATTGCAAATAATTTATAGCCGAGAATCAAAGGTCTGGTGATTTAACTCAATTAATGAATGTTCCTACTTGGATGTGGGGAAGAAATCAATATGGACTTCAGTTTTAGGTTTCCTCAAACCCGGAGGCAAAATGACCAAATTTGGGTTATTTTGGATAGATTGACCAAATTTGGTAATTTTATCCTAGTCAAGTCTACTTATTCGGCGGAGGATTATTCAAGAATATAAGTTAATGAGATGATGATATTATATGGGATCCCTTTGTCTATAATTTCACATAGAGGTTCCTAATTCACTTCTCGTTTTTGGAGGTCTTTTCAAAATGGGTTAGTTAGTCGAGTGAAGCTTAACACTTCTTTTCATCCTCAAACGAATAATCAAAGGGATCTTACAATTTAAAACTCTAGATTTTATGTTAATATCTTGTGTGTAATATATTTGAAATGTAATTGGGACGATCACCTACCATTGATTGAGTTAACCTATAATAATACCTACCATTAGCGTATTTCTATGGCACATTTTGAAGCACTCTATGGTAGGATATGTAGGTCTCTAGTGGGTAGTTTAAGGTTTGTGAGTCTTCACTTCTTGATACCGAGATAATCTACGAAGCCCTAGAAAATGTTAGGATTGAGTCGTAGAAGTATATTGGTAACCCTATATCCATTCTCCCTATTGAAGTGTAAGGTGTGGATTAGAACCTTTCTTATGATGATGTTTTGGTTGAAATTCTATATCTCCAAGTAAAAAATTTTAGGAACAAAGAGTGGTCTCCATAAAAGTCGTATGGAGAAACCACCTTGTTTAGAGAAAAACATGGGAGGTCGAGGCCTAAATTAAATCTTGTTACCATCATCTTTTTCCTCAAAATTCTTGATAAAGTTGAGGTTAGTAATAATCATCTTAAACTAAAATAAGGAATAATGTTGAATTTGGATTTCGTTTTAAATACGTGCATATTTATGGTAAAGGTTCATTCTAAAAAGAGTTTTCATTGAAACATTTTATTTTTTCTTAACTTGTACCTTATTTATGTTATGTTAATAGTTGCCTTTATGACATAGTAGGGAGCATTTTAATGTATTTTCAAAGAAGGTTTTCATAAGTTACTCTTGATGTTCATGTTGAGCTCATGTTGATATTGAGAATGTATTTCTTCATGTTGTGATGTTAAGCTCTTATATGTGGTAAATTTTATTTGAGTTGCTTTGTGTAATGTCCTTGCTATATGTTTGAATGGAGTTTTGAAGTACTTCTATGGGATGTAATTATTAATGATTTTTTTCTATGTTTTTTTTTTTTTGAGATGATAGTCTTGAGTCATCATCTCCCTATACAAATATTCTGGTGCCATTCGGGTATGAATGTTCCCAATGAGGGATAATGTAACACTCTGAAAGTCCATGACTTGTTCTAGAGCCTGCAAGATTAAATATGACTTAAAACACTGTTTCTAAGCTTAAAATAATGTATTGAAACTAATTAGGAAGTGTTAGATTCAAAATGTTAAGAAACAACCATGACGTCTGGAAAATTGTGAAATGTTAACTAGTGTGCCTTGGAATGTTTTAATAGGTTTTAAAATTTGGAATTTATTCAAATTTGGTAAAACAAGGTTAAATGTGTACTAAAATGTGTTTAGGGTCAAAACACCCAGGTACGACTCCTCAAGGAACACCCTAGGGGTCCTTGGAGAGTACCCTAACATTTGACCCCAAAACTGTCAAATTGACACTGACAGTTTATGAACAAAAAAACGAGTCGTCTATGGGTCAACGACCCGTCTATGATGGTCATGGTTATGGACTTAGACATTTATTTCTAGCGGACAAAATCTTGCCTCTCTTTCAGAAATGACGAAGTGACATTACAATATTGTGGAGTGGTCTACAGACCGTAGACGGGCCTTTATGATTTGACACTCACCTCAATATTCCCAAACCCAATTCTTCCAAACTTGAGTGTACTTTCCCTCATTATTCCAAGACTCCATTTAAGACCAACTACAAGCTTGATTTAGTCACCAAAACTGAAGATCTATTCAATGTTCAAGGATTGTTAAGGTATTATTGAATTACTTTTGGGATCTCTTTCCCCTAAAGGATCTTCAATATTTATTTCTAATGATGTCAAAAACATGGGTCTTCTTCCGATTTCCTGAATGATATTTGAATTTTAATTGATGTTGATTTCCTTTGATTATTATTGATTTATTCAGATTGAATATTGGTTAATTGTTGTAGTTCTTAATCTTTGACATAGTTCTATGAAAGAATCCATGATTAAACCCTTTTCCCTTACCTAGGTTATGAATTTAGTTTTATTTGAATAGTGATGATTCAGTTTACTTAGTTCTTATTCATATTAATATCATATGATGTTATTAAGGGAATTGGTGTATGTGTATTGTTGGATTGATGGTAACATTTTTAAGGAGGCTTATGAAGGCTATTTTGTAAGACTTTATGATCTCAAGTTCTTTACTTCAATAATGATGGATTATACTTTATGATGATGTTCAATTGAGGTATTATATGTGATAATATTAAAAAGATAATTATATGATGTATGTGATGACATTTACAAATAAGTTGAATTGAGAGATCGTGTTAAGGGTATGATGATACCATGTTTAATATGAATCACTTGTTTTTATTACTTTTCTATGACAATGATGTATTTATCTCACAAATGAAGGGTTATTAGGAAAGGAAATTCACGTGCCATACCTAATGATCTAATGACATTATTATACAAATGGTCTCTCATGGCCAATATTAAGATATGATAATTCAGAAAGACTTATAGACTTTGAAAATGCGACTTTATCTTAGCATCGAGCGAACGAGATATGACAGGATTTTCATGAGATGAGGACTCCAATTGTAATGGGCATATAGATAGTTCAGTACATATCTCCTAGTTCCATAACTATGTTACGCCCATCGGAATACTAGCTAGTGGGTCCACCTAGAATTCTATGTTCACGTTTGGTTCTACCATTTCAATTAGAGCACCTTCTTTCGGTATAGGGTTTCATGACACAAAATTCAATGTTAAGCCCAAATTTTCTATTGTTGATTAAGGTGATTGTTCCTGGAAGTAAAATTAATTAACGAAAGTAATGAAGTGAACACTAAATACGGTGACTTAAGGGGTTGTACATAGTGTAGGTAGGGGTATGGAACACTACCTATACATTTCCAAGTTGATTTTGAGGGAAGTCCTAGGAGGTTGATATTATGTACATATTATTTGAATGAAACGTATATGTTCAGTTTGAATATTTGTGATCCTATGATGAACAATCTATTGGTCTAAATTTATATATATGTTATGAATCATATGCATGATATGACGATGTATGAAATTTAGACATTGTTTATGGTCGTTTGCTTGGTTTACATTATTATGCGGAGTTATGGGACATCACAAAAGAATTGCACTTGTGTGCTTCGGATTGGAGTATTGGTAAGGGTCTTATATGTTTGATAATTATAAACTCTAGTACATGAATTATTGTTATGACATTATGTTGGAGTTGTTTATGGTAATATGAGCTTAATATAGTGCTATTCATGTTGATCATACATTATGCTAATGTTGGTCTTGTATTGGGTATGAATTTTTAAGTGATGTAATGCTTATGATTTATATATACTGTTATATGTGCATACAATCTTTCTTAAGTGATTAAGCATGGTTTTGAACAAAATGTCCTTTTAAATATGACTTAAATGGTTTTAGTTTTATATGTTTCCATACTTGGTACATGTGCTTTGTAATGTTCCATATTCTTTCCATTTACCCAACCAATGTAGGTTAGGGCCATTAATGTATAGGAGGACACATTGCAAGAAGACTTGGAACCATTACCCAAGTTATTTGTAGATCCTCAATTTAGGGGATGTTTCCATTTCTGTATTCTAGCTATGTTGATGTTATGTCTATAGACACATATTTCTTCTTTCATCATTTGAGACTATTACTGTAAACCTATAGGTGGCGTATTGTCTTGAATTAAGGGCTATTCCCAATATTGTAATACTCTTTTAGATTGTTTGGTGTGAGACAATATTTTTAGACTATATTTTATGTATTGGTTATATTGCTTAAACAAGATACCTATGTAAGCTTCACAAACAAGGAGTTTATGTAAACTGTATATGTGATATGTGAGATGTCTAAGTATACTTGAATATAAAAAGTTTTAAATTTCTCCATTTTTAACGTATGATATGTTATGGATAATTCTAAGGTCTAGTACAAGTCCTATTTGAGGATGAAGACGTTGGTCGCGTCTAGGGGGTGCTCCCCCGTTATGACACCAAGTTCATTAAATAGGAACAATAAGACATTTTCATATTATATGTTCAGGAGTAACATCATAACAAAGCCATAAACAACGTTTTATCAATGCATTACAAGACCTTAACAATAATCCAAATTCAAATCAACTAGAGCAATGTCTATGTGAATCCCCATACTCCAATATAAGCTAAGTTAACTACCAAAGTGATCATAAGCATTACATTTATATCATATAACATTATAACAAGTATATTCACTGTCATGAATTTCAATCTAGACTAACAACGTGTATATCAAGTGTACGAAACATCATATAAGAAAAACATTATATAGAATCATCATTATGCATTTCATTCATAACATCTATGTATAAAGAATTTTTCCTAAGAGTCCCCTCAAGGAAGACGCAAAGGTTGTATACACACTGCCTTGGCAGTGTCAATCCACGATTCAAATTGATTCCCCATCGATGGGAGGCATATCTCAACATATAGAAGTGTGAGATCATACCCCTAGAAAGGATTTTCAGTCGCAAACGACGGAGAAGAAGGATAGCTCTACAACTAAACAACGCCTCGTCGACTGCTCTCGTCGATGCAACTTGTAACTTCACTGTCATGCATGCTTTCTCATAAATGGGTGAATGGGAAATTCACCCCACTTCCTAAAATTACCCTAGGTGGTCTATATAACTATTTTTGTGCATATGAAGTGTCACGACCCAAATCGGGGACGCGACTGGCACCCACATTTTACCCTCCTATGTGAGCGAACCAACCAATCTAACCTTTAACATTTTAATACAATATCAACAAAAGAAATGCGGAAGACTTAACTCATTAATAAAAACAAATCAATAACTATTATTAATATCCCCAAAATCTGGAAGTCATCATCACAAGAACATCTATGATCAAATTACTAAACTAAACTATCTAAGAAGCTAAAAATGCATGAGAAGCTAGTCCATGCCGGAAGTTCAAGGCATCAAGACTTGAAGAAGAAAATCCAGTCCAAGCTAGACGCATTAGCTCACCCTGAATTCCGAAGGTAGTGAAGACTGGCTTGATCTACTGCTGAGTCGAAGTTGACGGAACGTTTGCTGCATTACACAAATAACAAGAAGAAAACATAAAAGTAGGGGGTCAGTACAACCACAAGTACTGAGTAGATATCATCGGCTAACTCAAATAGGGAATAGTATATATCAATAATAATGTAAATCAACTACAATACTAAACATGTAGCAATAGCAATATTAATTCATCAATGAATACCACCGAGTTCACACATGAGGACTCAAGCCTCAATTCCATACTCATTTGGGAATTAAGTTCATTAGATTGAGTATATTCATTATCTTTCAAGATTCATTATCTTTCTTTCCTCTTGTGTCGGTACGTGACACTCCGCTCCTCTAATTCTATCCTGGTGCCGGAACGTGACACTCCGATCCTCATATTCATTCATCCTGGTACCGGAACGTGGCACCCGATCCATAATCTATCCTGGTGTCGGAACGTGACACTCCAATTCATATTCATTCTATCCTGGTACCGGACGTGGCACTCCGATCCTCATATACTATCCTGGTACCGGAACGTGGTACCCGATCCATATTCTATCCTGGTGTCGGAACGTGACACTCCGATCCTCATATTCATTCTATCCTAGTACCGGAACGTGGCACCCAATCCCCTAATTCATCAAGCCTTCTTTTACACTAAGGCATCATCTTTCTCATTATATAATTTATCAAGCGAATTAGGGTTCTTTCAAGATTTGGGATTCGATAGCTTCATCATGCTTTGTTAATTCATCACAATTTCATAATCATAATCATGCAAGCATACAATTTAAGCACATAGCAGGGTTTACAATACTATCAACACATAACATTCACTATTACGAGTTCACTACGAATATCGTAACATAAACCATAACCTACCTCCACCGAAGAATTGGAATCCACAAGCAATTTCCCAAGCTTTGATATTCCTTCCTCTCGATCGATCTCTCTATCTCTTTCTGTTCTTTCTATTTTCTTTTATTCAAACCCTCTTTCTTTTACCCTAATTAACATATAATTAAGTGTAAAAGAGGAAAATAAAACCCACTAATTAACTTAAGGTTACCTCTTTTAACCCCCAAGTAATTAGACTTATTAATATTAACCCTAAATCTTTATAATTAAGGAAAGAATAGTCCAAAACGACCCTTAAAACGTGTAGAGGAATCCTATTCTGCCTGGGATTTGCGCAACCTGTGACGGGCCGTCGTGCCTGCGACGGTCAGTCATGATGGTCGTCGCAGCCTCCCAAAATCCAGGTGAACTGCGACGGCCCGTCTCACCAGTGACGGTCCGTCCTGCACCTCCGTCCTGACGGTCAGAAACTCGTTTCTTGTACCAAATTCTCAAAAGTTGAAGTGTTTTGCAACGGAAACTCACGACGGTTCATCGTGGATGTGACGGCACGTCCTGCAGGTCCGTTACAATTTACAGAGAGTCGATTTTAACATCCAAATTGAAGAATTCTAAGTGTCATAGAACGAAACCTCCTCGACGGGCCGTCGTGGCCACGACGGTCCGTCGTGACATCCGTCGTCCCAGCCAGTTTTTCCAGAATTAAAATCTGTTGCTCAAAACGACTAAACAGGTCGTTACAATAGATACCAATTTACCCATTGTTCATCCCTGAACGATCAAAAGAAGAAAAACAATGGCGAAAAGGAGTACCTGAATCTGTAAACAATGTGGGTATATTTTCTTGCATATCTGCCTCCTTCTCCCAAGTAGCCTCTTCAACCGGTCGATTCTTCCATTGAACTTTGATGGATGCAATCTCTCTCGACCTCAACTTGCGAACTTCTCTATCTAATATAGCAACCGGTTCCTCTTCATAAGTCAAGTTCTCATCCAACAAAACTGAATCCCAACGGATAATTAGTTTCCATCTCCGTGGTATCTCTTCAACATGGACACATGAAACACCGGATGCACTTCCGGACAGCCCTGGGGGCAAGGCTAATTCATAAGCCACCTCCCCTATTCGCTTTAGTACCTCAAATGGTCCAATATACCTTGGACTTAGCTTACCTCTTTTGCCAAACCGCATCACCCCTTTCATGGGTGAAACTTCAACAAGACTTGTTCGCCCCTCCATGAACTCCAAGTCTCTAACCCTTCGGTCTGCATACTCCTTTTGTCTACTTTGCGCCGCTAGAAGCTTTTCTTGAATGCCCTTCACCTTATCTAACGAATCCCTCAAGAGGTCAGTACCCCAAGGTCTAACCTCAAATGCATCAAACCACCCAATGGGAGATCTCTACACCTCCTCCCATACAATGCTTCAAATGGAGCCATATCAATACTGGAGTGATAGCTATTATTGTATGAAAACTCTGCCAAAGGTAAGAAGCTATCCCAATGGCCACCAAACTCTATCACGCATGCACGAAGCATATCCTCCAACACTTGAATCGTTCGCTCAGACTGACCATCGGTCTGAGGGTGAAATGCAGTGCTAAGGTCCAACTAGTACCCAATTCAGTATGCAATGTTTTCCAAAACTTAGAAGTAAACTGCGTACCTCTATCTGATATGATGGATAGTGGAACCCAATGCAATCGAACGATTTCTGAGATGTAGATTTTTGCTAACTTCTCTGCATTGTAAGTCACCTTAACCGGAATAAATGAGCAGACTTAGTTAACCTATCAACAATCACCCAAATGGAGTCATACTTACCCATTGTCTTTGGAAGACCAACCACAAAGTCCATTGCGATTCTCTCCCACTTCCATCAGGAATGGGGCTTCTCTGAAGCGTTCCTCCGGGCCTCTGGTGTTCATATTTTACTTGTTGACAGTTTGGACATTTGGCAATAAAGTCAACAATATCGCACTTCATTCTACTCCACCAAAAGTGTTGCTTTAGATGCGATACATCTTGGTTGCACCCGATGTATAGAATACCTTGTACTATGAGCCTCTGTCAGAATAGTGTTGATCAAATTATCAACGCGGGTACACATACCCTTCCCTTAATCCTCAAAACACCTTCCTCGTCGATTGTTGCTTATTTAGCCTCTCCTTGCAACACTTTATCTCGAATCCGGATCAATTTCTCATCGTCAAACTGCTTCCCCTTAATCTTGTCAGGAAGGAGGATCTTGCCTCCACACAAGCTAAACAATCCTCCCTTCTCATTTACTTCTAACCTCATGAGGTCATTAGCCAAAATCTGCACTTCTCTAGCCAATGAGCGTCTAGAAGCTTGCAAATGAGCTAGACTTCCCATGCTTCCGGCCTTTCTACTCAAGGCATCTGCCACAACATTCGCCTTCCCTGGATGATACAAAATGGTGATGTCGTAGTCCTTCAATAGTTCCATCCATCTCCTTTGTCTCAAGTTCAAATCTTTCTGGGTAAAGACATACTGTAGACTACGATGATCCGTATAGATTTCACACTTAAACCCATATAAAATAATCCTCCATTGCTTCAATGCAAACACTACCGCGGCCAATTCCAAGTCATTGAGTTGGATAGTTACGTTCATGCACTTTTAATTGTCTTGAAGCATAAGCAATCACGTTCTTTTCTTGCATTAGCACTGCACCCAAACCCGAAAAGATGCATCACAATAGACAATGAAGTTCTTACCATCTACCGGCAAGGTAAGGATAGGCGCGGTAGTCAACAAAGTCTTGAGTTTCTGAAAGCTTTCCTCACACTCATCCCCGACCATACAAATGGAACGTTCTGCTTAGTCAAGTTCGTCAATTGGGAAGCAAAGAAGAGAATCCCTTGACAAAGCGGCGTTAGTAGCTAGCTAACCCAACAAAACTCCGTATTTCTGACACTAGTGGGTCTTACCCAATTCTTCACTGTCTCAATCTTAGAAGGATCCACCATCACTCCATCCTTAGAAACCACGTGCCCCAAGAAGGACACTGCATCTAGCAAAAACTCACACTTAGAGAACTTGGCATAAAGCTTTTTCTCCAAAACATTCCCAACACAATTCTCAATTGCTCCTCATGTTCCTCCTTACTTTTAGAATATACCAGTATATCATCTATAAAACGATCACAAAGAGATCCAAATACAGCTTAAATATCCCATTCATCAAGCTCATGAAAGCAGCGGGGGCATTTGTAAGACCAAAAGACATCACCACAAATTCATAATGCCCATACCTTGTCCGAAAAGCGGTCTTTGGCACATCTGTTGCCCGTATTTTCAATTGATGATAACCGGATCTCAAGTCGATCTTTGAGAAGACACAAGCACCTTGTAGTTGATCGAATAAGTCATCAATGCGAGGAAGAGGATATTTGTTCTTAATAGTTACCTTATTCAACTGCCGGTAATCTATGCACATTCGAAAACTCCCATCCTTCTTCTTCACAAACAAAACCGGAGCACCCCAAGGAGATGCACTTGGTCTAATGAAGCCTTTACTCAACAATTCTTGAAGTTGAGCCTTTAACTCTCTTAATTCGGCGGGAGCCATTCTATAAGGGGGTATAGAAATGGGGCGAGTACCCGGTTCCAAATCAATGCTGAAATCAATATCCCTATCTGGTGGCATACCAGGAAGATCTGCAGGGAACACATCCAAAAACTCACGGACTACCGAAACTAACTCAATCGAGGGTACTTGGGTAGTGTCATCCTTAAGATGCGCCAAGAAAGCTTAACACCCTTTACTCACCATTTTCTTAGCACGAAGAAAGGAGAGGAGAGATCGCACGGATTGGAAGTGTAGTCACCCTCCCACACTAACGGATCTGTTCAGGCTTGGCTAGCGTCACAGTTTTAGCATTACAATCCAAATCGCAAAATTCGGAGAAAGCCAAGTCATACCTTGAATTACTGAAATTACATCAAAGCACCAATTCTAAAATAACCAAGTCTACATAAGTGTTGCTCCCCACAAAATTCACCAAGCAAGACCCTATTACCCTTTCAACTATCACCGACTCCCCCACCGGGGTAGAAACACGAATAGGCATGTCAAGTAATTCACAATGTAATTTTAGACCAATAGCAAATGAGGAAGATACATAGAAATGTGGATCCGGGATCAAATAATACAGATGCCATGCAATCACAAACCGAAAGATTACCTGTGATAACAGCATCAGACGCCTCCGCTTCAGATCTCCCAGGGAGGAAAAGGTAGCAATGGGCCCAATTATTTGTCTGTCCATTGCCCCTACCATGTTGCGTAGTAGTGGCTCTGTTTTTCCCATCAACTCTGCCGTGTGGTGACACCATTACTCGACCACCACGTCCTCCAGAAAAGCGGCCTCTACCATGACACCTCTACCTCTAGCCATGGGGTTTCTGTAACTCTGTTTGGACAATTCCTCCTAATATGTCCAATCTCCCCACATCCATAGCACTCTCTGGAGTCAGGCATAGGTCTCCGGAGTAGGTTGACCGTTCTGAGGTGGACCCCCAACTACAGTCGTAGTGAAGACTATATTGGTCGAACTGAGTGACCTCCGGAGTTCTGTCCTCTAGAGTAAGAACCATTATACTCACCTCCCCTTCGAAACGTCTTTTGATGTCGATGTCGTGGTGAAGTCATCTGGCTTCACTCCTTCCACCTCTATTACAAAGTCTACCACCTCTTGGAAGGATGTTGCTGTAGCCGCTACCTGTAAGGCTAAAATCCGCAACTCTGACCTCAACCCCTTCACGAAACGGCGAATCCGTTCTTTTGGACTGAAACAGAGTTGGGTGGCATATCTGGATAGTGCGCGAAATTTAGCCTTGTATCAATTAACCGTCATTCTGCCTTGCTCTAGACTCAAGAACTCATCCCTTTTCCTATCCCTCAAAGTTCGGGGGATATACTTCTCGATGAACAAACTAGAGAATGATTCCCAAGTCATAGGTGGTGCCTCTGTTGGTTGACACTCAACGTGTGAACGCCACCACATTTTGGCGTTCCCCTGAAACTGATAGCTCACGAACTCGACGCCAAACCGTTCTACTATACCCATTTTGTGTAGTAGCTCATGACAATCAACCAGAAAATCGTAGGCATCCTCTGATTCTGCGCCCTTAAAGACTGGAGGTTTCAATTTCAAGAACTTACTGAAAAGTTCATGCTGATCATTTGTCATAATAGGCCCAGTGGTTAGACGTGGAAATGTGCCTATTCCCAATGATGCATCCATGCGGGGAGCCATAGTAGCCGCATGTCGTATCTCTGAAACCGGAGGTGTTGGTGCAGAAACCACTGGAGGTGCCTGACCCTGATCGGATAACCCGCTAAGATAAGCAAGTACCTGGTTGTTCATCTCTGGGGTAGGTTGGGGTGGCACTTCCTCATTCTGCACTTGTTCATTCTCCCCTTCCTCACCCTCTCTTACCACATCCTTGGTCGGTGGAGGAGTCACTGCCCTAGTATCAGATGGGCTAGGGGCTCGTCCTCTCCCTCTTGAGGACGTCCTCCCACGACCTCTTCCACGGCCTCTTGCCGCTGTTCTTCCTCGAGCCACAGCCCTAGTGGCTGGCTCAGTAGTTTCCTGTCTTTCCGTTGTTGCTGCTGGTGCGGTCGTTGCTCTAGTTCTAACCATCTACGAAATAGAGTGAAGATGGTCAGATACCAATTTGTATCACCTAGATACCAATTGGACTCAAGTAGTAGCACGAAAGAAGAATGAAAGAATGGAATTTTCCTAAAGTCTTATAGCCTCTCAAAGAAAAGTAAAGGCGTCCCCCTACCGTTCCTTAAGACTCTACTAGACTCGTTCTTGTGTGATGAGACCAATGAACCTAATGCTCTGATACCAAGTTTGTCACGACCCAAATCGGGGACGCGACTGGCACCCACATTTTACCCTCCTATGTGAGTGAACCAACCAATCTAACCTTTAACATTTTAATACAATATCAATAAAAGAAATGCGAAAGACTTAACTCATTAATAAAAACAAATCAATAACTATTATTAATATCCCCAAAATCTGGAAGTCATCATCACAAGAACATCTATGATCAAATTACTAAACTAAACTATCTAAGAAGCTAAAAATGCATGAGAAGCTAGTCCATGCCGGAAGTTCAAGGCATCAAGACTTGAAGAAGAAAATCCAGTCCAAGCTAGATGCATTAGCTCACCCTGAATTTCTGAAGGTAGTGAAGACTGGCTTGATCTACTGCTGAGTCGAAGTTGACGGAACGTTTGCTGCATTACACAAATAACAAGAAGAAAACATAAAAGTAGGGGGTCAGGTACAACCATAAGTACTGAGTAGATATCATCGGCTAAGTCAAATAGGGAACAGTATATATCAATAATAATGTAAATCAACTACAATACTCAACATGTAGCAATAGCAATATTAATTCATCAATGAATACCACCGAGTTCACACATGAGGACTCAAGCCTCAATACCATACTCATTTGGGAATTAAGTTCATTAGATTGAGTATATTCATTATCTTTCAAGATTCATTATCTTTCTTCCTCTTGTGTCGATACGTGACACTCCGCTCCTCTAATTCTATCCTTGTGCCGGAACGTGACACTCCGATCCTCATATTCATTCTATCCTGGTACCGGAACGTGGCACCCGATCCATAATCTATCCTGGTGTCGGAACGTGACACTCCGATCCTCATATTCATTCTATCATGGTACCGGAACATGGCACTCCGATCCTCATATACTATCCTGGTACCGGAACGTGGTACCCGATCCATATTCTATCCTGGTGTCCGAACGTGACACTCCGATCCTCATATTCATTCTATCCTGGTACTGGAACGTGGCACCCGATCCCCTAATTCATCAAGCCTTCTTTTACACTAAGGCATCATCTTTCTCATTATATAATTTATCAAGCGAATTAGGGTTCTTTCAAGATTTGGGATTCGATAGCTTCATCATGCTTTGTTAATTCATCACAATTTCATAATCATAATCATGCAAGCATACAATTTAAGCACATAGCAGGGTTACAATACTATCACACATAACATTCACTATTAAGAGTTCACTACGAATATCGTAACATAAACCATAACCTACCTCCACAGAAGAATTGGAATCCACAAGCAATTTCCCAAGCTTTGATATTCCTTCCTCTCGATCGATCTCTCTCTCTCTTTCTGTTCTTTCTATTTTCTTTTATTCAAACCCTCTTTCTTTTACCCTAATTAACATATAATTAAGTGTAAAAGAGGACAATAAAACCCACTAATTAACTTAAGGTTACCTCTTTTAACCCCCAAGTAATTAGACTTATTAATATTAACCCTCAATCTTTATAATTAAGGAAAGAATAGTCCAAAACGACCCTTAAAACGTGTAGAGGAATCCTATTCTGCCTGGGATTTGCGCAACCTGTGACGGGCCGTCGTGCCTGCGACGGTCCGTCACGATAGTCGTCGCAGCCTCCCAAAATCCTGGTGAACTGCGACGGCCCGTCACACCAGTGACGGTCCGTCCTGCACCTCCGTCTTGACGGTCAGAAACTCGTTTCTTGTACCAAATTCTCAAAAGTTGAAGTGTTTTGCAACGGAAACTCACGACGGTTCGTCGTGGATGTGACGGCACGTCCTGCAGGTCCGTCACAATTTACAGAGAGTCGATTTTAACATCCAAATTGAAGAATTCTAAGTGTCATGGAACGAAACCTCCTCGACGGGCCGTCGTGGCCACGACGGTCCGTCGTGACATCCGTCGTCCCAGCCAATTTTTCCAGAATTAAAATCTGCTGCTCAAAACGACTAAACAGGTCGTTACTGAAGTTTATTAAAAACCGGACAACCCCATTGCCAATCCATAATGCAAAATTAGACTTCCGTCTCCAAAAATATCCTCTCTAGAAACCTCAATTGGAGATGAAGCTCAGGAACAGCCATGGTGATGGATTCTCAAGATTAATTCATAATATTTCTGTGGCTTTATTCTACAATAATGTATGGTGATACTTCATCTCTAGGTAACCTTTCACGTAGAAAGTTCCTTTCAAAGTTTTCAAGTAATGTTCATGATCAAATCTCTAATCTTCCAATCTAGCCATGGGTTCTTTCTCAAAATGTTTTCTAAAGATTTCTTATGATAAATTGATGAATATGTATTGAATATAAAGTAAATTTAAATCCAATTGCATAATGAACTCATGTTCCCTCCAATTCTCAAATTAGCCTATGTTTTGGGCATTGTGATATTGATTATGTGTTAATTGAATTGCATTTATATACTGCCTATTAAGTATATTTATGGTGAATTGTTTATGAGTGATACATGTGGATCAAGATATGAATATTTTAAAGAAATTATCCTATGTTCTTCGACTTTTATAGCTTGCAAGGTAGTGATTTCAGTGTGTGATGTAAATTCTAGGGTAATTGAGTATGTCGTTAATGTTATGTATATTTAGATACTGTCCTATATCATAATATTTATTAATTATGAATATGGATCATTGGTGATCAAAGAAAGGGAGATTTGGTGAGTGATCTATGACTCTCAACTTATTAGTGAATTGGTGATATAGTATACTTGTTAGTAGCATGATGTCAAAAATGGTAGCTACCTATGCTTTCCATCGATGGGACGTAGGCTGGAAAACGGGGTATCTATGTTCCCTTCGATGGAAACTTAAACATTTTTCAAAAAAAATCGAAAGGATAAGTCTCTCAACTTGTATAAAGAGGTGCAGGATGGTTGGAGCATGTGCGTCAATTGACCTACAGACCGTTTATCGAGGTCTCGTAGGTCAAGTTTTTGAGTTCACTTTTAAGTTTAAAATAGTGCAATTAATTTGTAAATTTCTTAGGTGTTTAATTAGGGGTTAAGGGGTGGTTAATTAATTTACTTAAGTGACTATAAAAAATACCATAACCCTAAACCCAACATAATACCCCACAAATCCAAAACCTAAATTACTCTTCCTTCTCTCTAACATCTCACTCTCAAAGAAACTACATAGAAAAACAAGGTCAAAAGGGTTCTAAGGAAGCAAGATCATCACTTTTATACATAAATATTCAAGGAATATCAAGGTATGGAAACCTTTCACCTTTGGAATTCCTTTCCCCAAGGGTACTCCAAAATATGAGTTCCGAAAGATGAATTCTACATGGGTTTCTTTCTAATCCAAAATTGATCTTTCAAATTGTATCATTCTTACATTGTAATGATTATTATTATTATATTATGAAGCATTGTCATTCAATTATCATAGTTCTTGATCTTTAACCATGTATATAAACTAAATCATTTATTGACCCAAAATCCCTAACCCTAGGTGATGAACTCGTGTTCAATTTATTAGTATTGAATGATGTTATTACACCTATTGGTGGATTAAATTTAATTGGTTGAGGGTAATACCAATTATTATTACTTTTGAAGGAGAATTGGTAAGACTTTGTGATCTTGAACCTTTACTTCAGTTATTCTTTCTTGAACTTGGTGATGAAGTTCAATTGAAGAATATCTTTTTTATGTGCCTCATATGTGGTTTTATGTTCTATTTTGTGATTCATTAGGTTTTAAGTTCAATAAATGAGTTATTATAGAATGTATATCCAGTACATCAAGTTTCATGGAGTTTGGAGGTCAAATATCCATGAACGTCTTTGATGTTCGAAAGATGTGCCTTGAAATCACCTTGTGTGTCTAGGTTTGTTTCATCAAATTTTACGTGTTCATTTTGGATTAAATTTATGTGTGAGGTTCTAACTCATAGATAATATTTGGGTTCAAAACGTCTGGGAAATTATCCCCAAGTACGAACCAAGGGTCCTTGAGGAAGGACCAAAGTTGGTGGCCAAAACTTCCAAAAGGAAGTCCACTTACGAAAGGCAATCTACGGCCAGTATCATGGTCGATGCCCCGTAAGTGGTAGGAGTGGGTAGGTACATATACTGGGTTGCAAGGCTACCAGTTCCCATCCTCTTAAAGCATCGACAGTTGCCAGCACGCCCCAGAAGTGGGCTTACGCCCAGTCTATGGGCAGTCCCTCAATTGGCCTATGTCCTGCGTGCAGTCACTGTTAAGTCTAGGGGTGAATTTTAGGTCCACCCGACTTCTAAGTAGATGTATTAGAGTTTTATTAAGGGGTATATTTGGAATTCTAAATGTGTATAGATTTGTGTAACACTTAGAATATTTCATTCATCAAAATCCGAATTATAATCATTGAGGAATCGATATTGATCCTTGAAATTCCCTTCATCAAGGAGTGCCAATTCTCAAGATATTTTCAAAGTTTCTAAAGATGAATTGTCCAATTTCATGATTCTACCACGGGTTCTTGTATGAATGATTTCTAAACATTGAATAATGATTTAATTGGTATGGTATTGATGATTTTAAACTAAATTACCTATCAATCCATGAAATGGATGAACCCTAGATTTTGACTAAGTTTTGGGTTACTTTATATTGATCTAATGTTGATAAATTCTTATGTATTTTTATGTGGGCTATTCATCGATGTAATAATTGTACTAAATTGATATCAAGGTTGTATTATATTGATGAATTTACATTGAATTGACCTAGTTCATTTATTATTTAGGTATGGCTTAGGGTAAGTGTCTTACGTTATCAAACTGAATAAATTGACTTTGGATTGAAGTGTTGAACATGATGTGGGGGTATGCTACGCTATTCCCTTTTTTATGTTATTTATACTTTGATTCTATTGTGATTAATATGTTCCACTTATAGTGGTTGTGTTTTGTGGTTTACTTGCAATTGATGTGGCCTTGTCAGCCTTACTTTAGGCAATACGATTATCTTGCCATTGTTGACAAGTACATTACGTAATATGACTATTTGTGTACTTTTATTATGTGAACCAGAACAATATGTATCTATATGTGGAGTCATATAAGTATTCTTTTATTCATATTTTATTAGGTTGCCATGTTAGACTATGCTTTTTGCATTTTGTTTCTAGTATTGGAGTTGAGTCTTGGTTATTCCTAATTGGATATATGTGTCTATATTTATTACATTGATGATGTTATGATAGTATATAATGTTTACTTGAAGATTTTAGAGTTATTTCAAGGTGTTCCAGAATGACTTGCAGTTAAAACTTAAGTATGTGGTGTCTTATGCTTGTTGACTTCTTTCCCTTGCTTTATAGATATGGTTATGAATATTTGATGTATTTATTTATGGTTTTATAACTCTTATTCTTGAATGTATGAAATACATGTGACGTTAAATGAAGTTATGAGAGTCTTTTATGTTAAAACCTTAACTTAAGTGTAAGGTTAAGATTGTTGAAGTTGTAAGCCGTAATAGTATTTTTCAAAGTAAAGGAATGATGGACTTAAGGTTAGTTTGATGAAAAGACATCATATTAATACTGAGGAAATTCATCATGAGCTTCTTCTCTCTATTATGAGGTAGCCTTAGTGGACACTCTTTGTTAGGATAAATGTGATTGGGTTATGAACTTTTTATGGAACCCTTTTATGTGAACCTATTATGTGCATTACTCTATGAGAAAGAAGGTTAGCACCAAGTGAGTATGGTAAGGGCTGTGGTTCTAGTTGATTATGAGACTGAATACAAATAAGCCCTTCTTATTCCTTAACCATGTGCCTACATCGGATGTGTCTAAGTTCTACCCTTGGCAAATAGAACAACCTAATCGGAGTAGGATAGAACTTCTGATTCCATGTCTTTGTATCATGGTCTATGTATGTTATTGCGTATTTTTATCATATGGGAAACATATTTGCATTAGAGAAGTTTATGAGGTTTAGGTGGTGGTATGTGACGATGTCTAGACTATGCACAATAGACTTATAAGATGTTACTTGGAGTTCCTAGGTCTTGTCCATGGCCATTATTTGAATGTCCTTTATGTGATGCAGGACTCTTAATGAACTAATGAACTAATCACTAATGTTAAGGAGTATGTAAATGAATAAGTACCTAATCTAAACTAACTTGAGGATTCATTAGCTAAAGTGTGAATAGGGCATAAGAGATGATGTCTTCATCTCTTATCTTTGGAAGTGTTGAAGATGACTCTAGTTAGGGAAGAAGTTTGGCATTGTGGACAATATCTAATCCTTAAGAAGTCTTAAGGACTATTTAGGTAATCTTGAAGAGGTCACCATAAATGTTAACTTCTTCATTTACATAAGTAGGTATTTTGATAGCC
Source organism: Solanum peruvianum (assembly GCA_027705065.1). NCBI lineage: Eukaryota > Viridiplantae > Streptophyta > Magnoliopsida > Solanales > Solanaceae > Solanum > Solanum peruvianum. Next base: position 9,111 of record JAKWJD010000278.1, on the reverse strand, counting down.
TTTGGAAGGAGCTTGTCATATCATCTATGTGTTAGTGTGTTTAATGAGAATGATTCTAATCTAGGGAGTCTATTGGATCTCTTCAGTGTGTGTGTGTAAGGGACCACATGGGCGGTTGCTTCACAACTCACTCAGGTGAGTCTTAGAGTCACCTTTAGTAGGAGAATCTCACCTTGATGTTATCATACTTTGTAAGTGTGTAAGTGACTCATTATAAGTAATTTTATGGGTCGTTCAGGCACATCAAGAGAGGGTGTATAGGAGGTCTCTCTTTGTGTGACTTAAGTTAATATTAGGATAGCTTTTAGTGAGGGAATCACATGTTATAAGTGGGTTAACAAGAAAATAAAGTATTTCACTGTAATAGTGAAATAATTTACTATACAGTGAATGTAGGTTACTGGAAAGTGAATTATAAAATTGTGTTTTTTGGTTGTATGTTATCTTATGTAGTTCTAAGTACTTAAATGTTGTTCTTATGATTAAAATATTATTTTTTAATTAAAAGATGCATACTTATAGTAAAAGTCCGTTTTAATGATTTTTATGCATAATGCAATACTTAGTACATGTGGTTGCACTAACTCCATGTTTTTATATATCTATACAGTTCTTGATAGGTAAATACCTTTGACAAGTAAAGACTTGGACTTAGAAGATCGTTCAAGGGAAGTTCAAGTACGTCCTAACTTGTCGACGGCATATATGTCTTTGATGTTTTTCATTAAAAGTATTGTAATAGACTAAGAATTTCTATATTCGTATTTTGAAGTATGTGCTGTGTTAAAACTATTTTTGTGTCTAAAGATGTTGAGATTGAGACATAGTATTTCCTAATACTTTTATATGAAAGGGATTTTGAAGACTATATTATGTTTTGTGAAATGTTTTAATTCCGAACTACATTTCACTATGTTTATGTGACGAATGATGTGAAAGGGCTTGTAAAAGACCTCCGATAGGTCGAGTACGCCTGTTACAACCCGAGACTGTATCCGAACTTCTAAGGTGTGTTTTTGGGATGTAACAGTGACTTAAGGGGTTCGACTTAGTCTAGGTATGGTTATGAGGCTCAAAGTATACATTGCACTAGTTGTCCTTGTGGGAAGTACTAGAAGGTCGTTCTTATGTCTTATAAAGTAAATTTTATGCATATGTTCACTTTACATTATGATGATTCTATCTGATGTTAGTTTCATGTATGAATATGCTATTGGTGTATATTGTTATGTATAACTATGATTATTCCTAATTATATGGTATGTGAGTATACACATTCCTTTTGGTCCTTTTTGGGGTTTACTTGGTTGAGTAAGTTTATGGGGCTTTACTTGGTCATTGAACTTGTGGACTTCATGTTGGGTTATGATTAATGCTCTTATATATGTTGTAATGTTATGAACTCTTGTACATTCTTTATTGTTATAAGATGATGTTGAAGTTATATTGAATATGTACTTAAAGATTCTATTATTCATGTTGACTTTGTTATACATGATCATGTTGAACATGTGTGTTATATGGATTTTTCTTGATAAATATGTGATGATTAGCTTAAATGAATTCTTGGTTGTGCATAATGTTTTTCAAAGTAACTCTGCATGGTTTTGAAATATTTTCCATTTGGCATGATTTCAAATTATTTATTTGCATGTTTCCATACTTAGTACAAGTGTGTACTAACGCCTATTTAAATATTTCTATAACTATGTAGGTTCCGGCCGTTAAGCTTTTAGAGGGACATTGGAAGATAACTTGGACTCTCATTCTCCAAGCTTGATAGGTCTTCACCTTCCGAGGATAATGCCACTATCTATCTGTTTGATGTTGCTATAGTATAAGACATTTTGTTCTTTCTTATTCATTTGAAGAATATCATTGTAAGATCCTATATGTGGCTTTGGTTATAATGAAGTATTGTCTCTGCTAAAATGTTGTACTCAATTTATATGGTTTACATGTGAGACATTTCTTATTGACAAATCTTAAATATTATATGTCACGACCCAAAAGTATCCCCTTGAAATTAGGGAGAACCCTCATTTCATGAACGAGCGTACTTGACCCTTTGGAGTTTTGTACAAGCCATTTACTATCGTTCATACATAAGACATACAAATAGTGAGGAATTAAAACTTTTCACGAATAATTTAATAAAAAGGAAGTTTTTCATAATTACTTAAGAGATCTTATCTTGAAAAGCCAAACTTAAAGACACAACATATTTAAATCACGGACACGACTCTTTACATTTGAAAAAGATGCATAATAAATCTTAACATAATGAAATGAAGAAGATAGGAGTCATACCTTCGAATATATGAGGACACACTTTGTCTTGAAAGGAACTTCCCAAGCTTTGCCTTCTAGACTTCCACCTTGCTTCAAACCTATACTTAGATAGCATAGAAAAGTAGGTGATAAGTACAAATTTCTAAGTATGGTATATGCAAAAAAATGCGAAAAAGGGACATTTTAGTAAAATAACATTTCATGCAAATTTAGTAAAACATTAAAGAGCATAAAAGCAAAACACCATAATAATCAACATTTAACACTTAGAGAGTCCTTAACTTTGCAATAAACTCAAATTGAACATCACAATGAAACATATTAATAACATACAAAATGAAATTCATCCTATTCTAAGGAGTGAACTTCTAAAGCCAAGTAAGGAGGAATTGAACTCATTTGTGTAAGAGTTTCCCGAACTAAGGATTATCCATAGACTCACCAAGGTATGACATATAGGAAGTATGCATGTGTCTCCTTCAATACACACGAAAGAGATCCTCAAGACTACCCATTTGGGCTTACTCAACTCGGGATAACAAGCTCCCACTCAATGACAAGACACTAGAAGAACACCCAACAAACCACCAAAGTCTTCCCTTTTGGAATGCCTACTTTGTGCAATGAGTAAATGGCGTCCCATACTACCACCTAACCTAAGTAGCACATTCTTTTAGAAGGTTTGACAAAAATCTTCCTTTTCCGAAGGTCCTACTTAGTGGATTTGATAGAGAGCATCCCATACCATCACCTACACTGAGTAGTACATCCTTTTTGAAGACTTAGTTCATCAATTTAAATAATTCTCACAAAGACTCCCCTTTCTGATTCGCCTACCTAGTGCAATGGATAAATAGCGTCCTATTACACTTCCTACCCTAAGTAAAACACTCCTTTAAAACACTTAGCACGTTAATTTCTTTTGTGGGAGTTATCTTAATCGACATACACCATGAGTTCTACACATAGAATCCCGATTTTAACCCCTATCGTATGACAGATCCCCACTTGCCCAGAATTAGGTAATTCTGTTATCTTATACATGGCTTTCCCGATAGCTACACTTATGCTGGCACATAGTTACGGGATAATGAGATTTCTACTAAGTAACTCATACTCTACAAATGAGGAGTATTCATCTCAAGAGGTAGGTTGGAATACAACATCTCAACTCACGAAGTGTAACCACTTCTTCTTCATATCCTCTCGGTGCTAGGATAACTTCTAACGGATTCTAAACATTATAAACTATATGTTGAGGATAACTAGTAAAAACAACATCTCAACTCATGAAAGGCATTAATCCTCCAACCTATTTTAGAAAGCTCATGGGATATAGTGGGTTTCTACTAACACTTCACCTCAACTCACGAAGAGTGTTCACCCCAAAACTCCCATGTTGGAATAAACTTAGCTTTATTCATTCATTCAAGTGTGAGTGTGTGTGTACATGTAAGAATACCTTGCACATATGCTTCATTTCATTTAGATTTAACTTCTATACATGCTTAGACCTTAATTCAACACATCACACAGTTTACATACTTCACATACTCATATAAGTCCTTTATACATAATCCGTAAAATACTTCTCATAACAAGCTTCATAAACAGTTAACAAGGATAATTTCATGCAAGCATACACTCTAGTCTACGCCACATAATAGCCTCATAAGATCCATTTAACAAGAATAACCTGATCATAATCTTACATAATATAACAATACTTCATGGACTCATTCACAATAAACAAATAACTTTACATTCATACAATCCAAGTAAACACCGCCACCAAGTAGGTGGACCATACCACTCAAGAGCATTTCGAATTTGAAACTAAACAACATAAAAAACTTCCCCTTAAATACAATCTTTCATTAACTATAACATTTCTTTCAATATTTCTTCATAATAAATCCCTTTGGGAACTATCTAAACATCTATAACAACATAGGTAAAACAAAGCTCAAAGACTACCAATTCATGCTTATTTAACCCATTTCTTAAACCAAAATTAGATGAAAAGCTTTAACATGATTCCATTGAATTTTTAAACTTAAAATCTTCAACTAACATTATAAATACCATTATTAAGTCATTACAAATGTTTTCATGCAAGACCCATATTTAGAGTTGAAGATAGAAGAACAAGTTTTAAAAACTCCTTTGAAAATTTCATTGGAAAGGACTCCATAAATGGAAGAGAGTTAAATGATGGATACCATACCTCACATTGAATAAATACCAATTATTTTTTATGAGAAACGACGACCAACAGCCCTCCTAGCATTTCTTGACTACTAGCTTCCATGGTGACTTGAGAGAGTCTTCTAAGAGAGAGGGGTTTTGGGTTTTAGCAAGAGGGGTCTAAAATTTGGTCTTAGGGTTTAGAAAACTTTAATATATCTAATAAACCCTAAAAAAACGTCCTAGGGTCATAAAAGACGTGGGGTGAATATACAGAACACCCCAAGACATAACAAGCAGCGTGCAGTTTTTTTTGGGACAGCCACCATCGACGGACCAACCAATGGTTCGTTTGTCAAGGGACGGGCTGTTGGTGAGGTCTCGTTTGTTGGGGCTGCAAATCTAAAACTCGCAGGTTTTCATGCCCAACCTATGGACCATGTCAACGGTCCATATCTTTGTTGACTGGCCATCGATTGTCTCGTTGACTAGTCACTACTTTTGGCAGTTTGGTCTAAGTCTTGGGACCTTCATCTAGGGCCCCTTTTGGGTGCACGGTGAGGTCGTGACCGGATGTAAACAACTAAACTAAGTATTCTAGGTATTAGGAACACTCCACAGCAGTTTTGATACGGACACATAAAACACACTCTAACACATCAAGACAGACAAGCGCTTTCTAAAACACACCTTCTGAACGTCATGGACGTTCTTAGACGTTTGACCTCCAACATTAAACAAACTTAACACACTTCCTAATAACACTGAACTAACTAACTTTAACTTCAAATTAACTCAAAAAACACTCATGAGGCTCTAGTTCACCATAGTTCATTTCGGGGCGTTACATTCTCCCCCACTTAGAATAACATTCGTCCTTGAATGACACTAAAACTTCAAGAGACACAAGGACTCAATTAGCATAACATAAAAAATTACAATCATGATTAAAGAACTCAAAATAGCATTAACTAGCATGGAGCACGTTTCACATTTAAAAACGCTTAGCAACACAAGTACTTTGGCAAAACATTCACATTTCAAAATTTTCTGTTATCCTTCACTTATGGAGGAACTACCTTCTCCAACATTAAACATTATCATATGCAACACTTTTGTACACATTTAAATTTCGATAAAAAACAAGACAAATTTTCTCAAAATTCAAATGTCTTACAGTGAATATCACTAAAACATTGTTAAGCATGCTTAAAATTTCAAATTGTCATTCTTTGAGCAATTCATCAATAAGGCATTATCACATGAAGTATACAACCATATAAATTCACTTCATAATATATTGAAACCATAATTCATGAAAAATGCATTTTTCTCAAAAAAAAATTGGACTCCTTTACAATGACCTCAAAACTTCATCGCGTCACATGCTTAAAGTTTATATAATGCACCTTTCAAGAAACTTTAACGAGATGTCATGAAACCATAAGGGACAAGACTATAATAATTTACTCCAAAGAGACTTGGTAAGTTGTACTAAGTGCAATGTGAGAGTAGCATCCATACTACCACTCCCACATAGTAACCCTTGAGGATTTTGTTGGACTAAGTATATTACATGCCCTTTTACTCAACATTCATTCTCCCCAACTAAGGGTGAAGTCATCTTCAAGGTCTCATACTTCAAAGAACCATTATCCTTCTCACAAGGTAGGAACTCACCCTACCCCCAACTCATGCACATCAAGAATAAACATCAACCTTACAAGTTATGCATAACACTTTCCTCTTAGGATTCAAGCCTAAACAAACTACCTTAAACACTACCCCATTCAACTCTTAGGCATCACTTAACTCAATTTCATGGAACAAAACTACCTTACTAGGTATTTCTACTACATTTCCTCCTTAGTGTATACCTACACAAGAACCTCAACCAAATCACAATAATGACTATTCAAACATTATCCACACAAGAGGGTTGCCCTCAAATACTACAAATATCCACATTCTTACAACATTCCTCAAATTTACACCTTAAGGCATTCCTACCATCATTGAACATAATCACAAGATAACTCATTTCACCAAAAAGCCGTTTTATACAATCATTATCATTTATACCATGCTTAGAACTACATCACCATAAAGTTTCTCATCACAACACTTCCAATCTCATAATTCACACCTAACCATAAATGGCATCACATCACAACTTTAAATATTTACTTTAACCTCTACTAATTTCGCCACAAACCCATCATAACATCAAAACTCACATTTTCTCTCCCTCAAACTTAGAAACATATCCTTTTCCAAGAAATCACACCTACGAGTCCACCATACAAGGGAAAACAAGAGATAGAGACCTTATGGAGTTAAGTTTTATGGCACGATTCAAGAGTAACGAGGAAAGTTAAACGATATCGTCCAATAGCCTCTTGTCCATGGATTTTTTGCGAATCACACCAATGACCAAGATACTACTAGACGTAGCTTATGAGACTTTTAGACCTTATACTATTTCCCAAAGCCTTAAGCTCCAATACAAAGTCGGTCACAACCCGAATGTACCCCCTAGAAGTTAGAGAGAACACTTTTTTCGTGACTGAGCATACTTGACCCTTTGGAGCCTTCTACAAGACCTTTAAATAACGTTCATTACATATGACATTAAAAGTAGTGCAAAATTAATACTTTTCACGAATAATATAATAGAATGGAAATCTTTCATATATACTTAAGAGATCTTATTGTCTCAAGCTAAACTTAAAAAAACAACATCATCAAATAAGGGACACGGAATTTTACATTTGAAAGAGACACATACAAAATCTAAACATAAAGAAACTAAGAATATAGGAGTTATGCCCTCGAATATATGATGTGATGAATGAATGTCTAAGTATGTATAGAAGTTAAATATAAATGAAATGAAGATGATATGCAAGGTGTACTTATATGTACACTCACACAACCATAGACTTTAGTATACTCCACATCGTAGCCTGAAAAGACCCATTTAACAATAATAACCTAATCATCATCTTAATTAACATAAAAAGCCTTCATGGCCTCATTTTGTAACAATCTTAAAATAATGTACATAGAATGCATGGATTAGACTGGGTTCACACGACTTGTTGCGCGTAGAACCAGACATTAGAACATATGCACTAGCTGATCCAATAGACTTGCTGAGTTAGTTGAGAAAATAAAGGTGAGAACCAACTATGTAGGGCACCCGAATATAAGAGATTCACTCAGATGAGTTTTACAACACTTAAAAGGGGTAATCTTAGGTTTGGAGGGTCTATGGGTAAAATGGTCTTTTCCAAACTAGGGGTCGTATTATAATTATCCTAATTTATTTATTTATTTAAAGGAATTGTTTGGATTGGGTCGACCCGGAATTGCACATTTTGTGATATAGGTTTCACCTGGTTCAAGCCTTAGTGGAAATGATGTTTAGGTGGACTTAATTGATGTTTATTACCTCATTTTTATGGTCATGGTTTTCCTTTTACGCAGGCTTTGAAAAAAAATCAGATTTTTGAACAATTAAGAGAAGTCCTAATTTGACTAAGTCTCCACCTAATCTCCTAACGTAAGCTAACACTAACTCACGTTTCTCTCTACTCCTCTCTCACTTCATGATCAACGTTCTGTAAAAACTAATAAAAAGGAAAAACAAAATAAAAAAATGAGTTCATCCACACTCAAGAACTTTAACGCTCAAACTCAAAAGCAAAAATAAGCTTCAAAAAGAATAGCAAAAAATGGATTCTCGACGAATTGTGCTTGTGATTTTGTTGGTGAGAAGTAGGCTTAGTGGAGGGGTTCTGTTGGCATGTACGAACATCCTTTAACGACTTCATGTATGCATTTTATTCCTTCTTGGTCCCTTTCCCTAGAGACCCCTAATGTTAAGTCTATTCACAATCGAAAATTAATATTTTTCCCCGTTGCATGCCCCTTTCATTAGATCATTTGAAAGATTCAAGTATGCATTGGTATGAATTTTTGTAGATGATTTCAAGGCAGGTTGTGATTAAATGTTTGAATATGCATTCGTAATTATGTAAAAATGAAGAGGTGTTCTGAAAATGTGAAGGTCATTAACTTTTTTGTGCATGTGTGTGTCGTAAACTATCTACAGTTGGAAGCTTTATATTGACATGTTAAAATATTATGAATTATGTGTGTTTGAATATGTTAAAAATGTGATGTTCATATGAGTTCAAAGTTGCTGAATTGAGTTATCATTCTTGACATATAGTAAACTTTAAAATGCACCTTAAGATCTCCCTAAAAACTACTAGAAATGTCTTACTGATTAACGTGAAACAGGGGGAGAAAATAGGCTGCAAAAGTGTGGTCATATTCTAGTTTGCTGGAGAATTTTGTTTCTATCACACAATGAACGAACCCGAGACCTCACCGAACTAATATTATATCAAAATTTAAGTTAAAGAAATTTGACATGTGGGTTTCACACCCGTATGCCTTGACAAAAAAACAAAACATAAAAATAAAAAAATGAGGTGTGTGGGCTCGAACCCACAACCTATCGGCCAAACATGAGGAAGAATTAACCAAAAATAAAAATGAGGTATGTGGGAATCGAATCCACACCCTCTTGGCCGAATGAAAAGAATTAAGGAGAAAAATAAA
>JAKWJD010000277.1:0-33334 GCA_027705065.1 Solanum peruvianum | reverse complement strand
AAACTTTTGTGACCAAATTGATTTCCCTCTCTACCTTTGAGGTTGGGGTAAGGTACATGCACACTCTACCCTCCCCAGTCCCCACTTTGTGGGACTACACTAGGTATGTTGCTATTGTTAAGCTAAGAAAATCACTTACTTGCTCTGCAGACCATAGTTTAGGTGCTTGCACCTTCCCCACAAGCATGTAGCCTTTAAATCCCACACAAGGATCAGAAGACAAAACTAATTCCAGATGAGCAATGTTAGTAGATAGCAAATCAACATGGTCAGAGTGGCTAAGCCAATTTCCACTGTCATAGAGTGAAGCTTCAATAGTGAAGTCAGCAATATCATTATTATCAAGTGAATTATCAATTTTCACTTCCACCTGCATTATATAAGAATAAGTTAAAATCAGCAAAATTATGTCATGAGCTTTTAAATCCCTCCTTCCCAAAAAAAATACCATGCTAAAATCCCAATTGACCGATTGCCAAGGGGACAAGAGTTTCTACCTGTATGGTTCAAACAAAACGACAAAACAATTAAGAGGTAAACTATTCTATAGAAATTGGTTGTCTGCTCACAACATGGGCATAGCTAGGGATGGCAATGGGGCGGGACAGGGCGGGGCGGGAGGGATGCAAGGAAGGTTGAAGTGGCTTTTTTAAAAACCAATGCCTGGCGGCTAGTAGGTTGGTCTCTGCGGTTTTATGTGGGTTCAATCTTAATGTTAACTTTCCACATTTTATAAGAGTTATAAAGCATATCTGTTAAGATATTTACTTTAAAGTTGCTAAAATATTCAAGATAGTAAATGAAAATGGTTCAATCAAAACTAATACGATTTCTTAGATGCTTCCCAATTGACCTCTAAAAATAAAAATTTAAGTCATTATCTATTAAATTAATACAACTTAATGAAAAAATGAATTTATTTTAAGAATTTTATTTTTAGTATCAAACTTAACTAGAAAAGGGAAAATATTTTTAAAAAAAATTGTGGGGCAGGTTCATGCAGTGGTGGGTCTAGCGGGGCAGAGCGAAGTGGGTTGAAAATGAAAAAAAATTGGTATGCGGGTGCTGGGGCGGATTAGAATTTTGCAGGCTAAGCTCAACCCGTCCCGCCCAGCCCCACTGCCATCCGTAGACATAGCAAATGTTATCTTTATCCCCGGGGATTTCTAGGTTTTCAAAAAACAAAAATAGTAAAACCAAACTATTATCAGGTATAACATTTATTAGCAAAAGTCTAGAACTCTAGTCTTTCTCACTCAACCACCTGCTTTCTCCTTCTCCATATCTAGTAGGGCGATGATGGCTTGTAAATTCCAGCAATTTTTCCATAATTGGGCGGCAGAACTGTGTACATTTTATATGATACACTGCACAAGTAGGATAGCGAAAAAGAAAAGGGAATCTAAGAAAGCCGTTCCCGCTTTATGATTACCTCTATGTCTGCATATGAAAAATCTTCGGCTATGTTTGTTCTGAAGAAATAGTCAGCAATAAATGTCTGCATCAGAAAAGTTGGGTAATAAGTCAGCAATGACCTAGCCAAAAACAGAGAAACACCAATAGTAAAAGACAGAACAGAGAGCAAAATGCCAGTCACAGTGATATAAAGAATGGTTAAAAGAAGATGAGTTGTTCACAACCAAAACACAGCAAAAAGTCATACAAAAATCAGACTTCCCAAGAATCCTAAAGAATATAACTTCTCAAGAGTATAATGAAAAAGGAACTGTCATATGTTAGACACAGATAAATATGTTTTATAGTATTATGACTGATTCTCAAGCAAAAATTACTACAACAACCTGGAAATCGGAGTGCAATGAAAAAGAATTGCATCATCACAACAGATAGAGATAGAAAAACCTTTCGACTTGATTCAAGGGGGAAAAGTCAATACAATCCTGCTACCATTGTCATAATCATTAATACAATCCCACTCCCATTGTCCCAATCAATATTGATCTTTTCTGGATGGTCACATGATAAAATCCATTTTCTGAAAAGGAAAAGTCTCTACACGTTTTTAACTAAAAGAATTATTGGGGAAAACTCTTACTATAGATAATCTAAATTTCCCATAACTTTTGCTTTCTTAAACAAAAAGTAAGAGTAGTCATCACATATTCACCTATTTAATTGTACCGCGTTAACACAGGAAATTAATTCAGGGAAGGATCGCATTCTTGCTACAGCCGACGTCACATACTCACAGCTAAAATCGTCAAGTAAAGACTAGAGACAAAAATCTATTCTAACATCCAATTCATTGTTTCTGGTGTTGGGCCAGATGTCCAGCCCCACGGAGGGGGGGGGGGGGGAGTAAGGGGTCCTTGGGTCTCCTTATATCCTTATATGGTATTAGGCAATTCTCCCCTCCTGAGCTAGATTTTTGGGGTTAAGTTAGGCCCGAGATACATTTCTTTATAGAGGAAATGGTGGAAAATTCATATGACCAACACCAAATGTATAAATATGCAATCTTACGCAGATTTACCTTCTTTTGCCATGGAAATCAAGGTAAATTTATGCACTAGATGAAAGATCAAGATCCAAACTGTCTTGAATTCTTCCTTTATGCATTCTTTGGAGTATTTGGTGACTAGATGTCTTCTTTTGAAAAGGGTTATGACTAAATTCCCTATCTAGAGTTTGATGGACCTATTGAATCTTGGTTATTGGCTATTTGTTTAACCTTATGCTTTATCAATTTTCATTGATGAGCTTTCGATTGGGAACAATCCTAATTACATGAATTGAACTCTAAAGAGAATTTGAGTTGATAGTCAAACAACAAGAAATCATATTAACTACTTCGATCTATCGGTTGAGCTTAAAAATAAACCAATCGTCCCATAATCACTAGCGGGTAATCAGATATTACCCTTAATAAACTAGGAAAAGTTTCACGAGGATGGAGTAGTGAAAGTAAGAAATAGAAAGTTTATGATTGCGTCTCAAATTAAAAATCGGCGCAACGGATTTGTATGCGGTATTGGACGACTTTATGCGCCGGTAGGGGAGGGATCTAAGGCAAGCTTCTGGGAGGAAATGTCTACCTTGATGGCAGAGTGGGATATCCCCTAGGTGTTAAGGGAAAATTTAATACGATAAGACTTCGAGAAAAAAGGCTGGCATCTAGTGAGATATCTAGGGTGATGGAGAAGTTTTGAGAGTTTATTGGTCGCCACTTATTTCACCTTCGTTTAACAGGTACTACATTACATGGACTAGATCAAAGGACTCAATATCTGGATTATCAGTGTCCACCGCTTGCGATGAGATGGTTTTGAATGTGATCCAAATTCACTACTGAGACTAACATCATATCACTGACCTGTCTACTTTTGTGCAAATTAATTTCATCGTTTAGATAACAAACAATCATTTCTACAAAGTTCGACTCTTCATTGTTATTTCTACAGCTAGTAATTATTACTCCTTCCGTTCCTGTGGAGGTGGCAAAATATTTTCTTTTTAAATTTGTTTTAAAAAAATGGCAACTTTATAAATTTGGAGACAACTTAATTTAAACTTTTCATTTTACCCTTTATGAGAAGTTTTAATAGCCAAAAATATTTATGTAATGTTTGAGACCACAAATTCATGAAGTTTTTTTTTCTTTCTTAAACCCCGTGCTTATTCAAACTTTTCCAAATAAACTGAAGCGGAGGGAGTGCTTTTTTTTTTTTTTTATATTAATAGAAGTGACATTCTTAAGAAGTTAAGATACTAGATAATATGAATTAAAACAACTGCTTTTTCAGGAACTGTTATAGGACTTAGGATTAGTGTTTTGCTTTATGTTATAAGGAATTTGTTTTGGCTTCTCCGTGATGGAAGAGAAAAAGAGAGGGAAAAGGGATGTTGATTGTTGAGTATTGATTATCTTTTGATGATTAACAAACACGATGCACTCTGTGAAGGAATTGTGATAAGAATCAGGTCCTTAATGCTTATGTGTTACGAGCTGAGTCTGTGTTGAGTTATTGTGTCAAGATTTTTTAGGAAAAATGTATGGGAAAATATGTGTATATCTCCATTATTATTCGTGTAATATATTTTGGATATTCACAAAAATTTTCCGTCACAACCCTTAATGCTTAGTACCTAGCAAGAAATTTCATTCACACTGAATTGAGAGGTACAACAACAGTCCCCTTTCAAGTAACTTGTTGTTCTTGAAAGTACAAAGACTGATCATCTAAAAGAGAAGAACTAGGCAGAAGACTCCGGTCCTTGTATCATTGTTTTTATATGTTGAGTCCAATCCTAGTTCAATTGTATTAGAATTTTGAATTTTAATAAGAGCTTTGTTAGTTCATTGTTTGTTTGTTGCAAAGAAACATTTTTGTTGTCGTTTCGAGTCAGAGTGACTTGAGGGGGTGTAGCAATTGGGTAACTGTTGATGGTAAGGCTAAGAGTTGAAGTCTTAGATTGCAAGGATTTGTGATCTGATTTTCTGGCTTACTTTGTTAGTGGGGTTTGGAGTTCAATCCTACTAGGGTAAATCGTGGTTTTTGCACCTTTTGAGCTTGGTGATTTTCCAAGTTAAATTACTCTTACTGTTTCACACTAAACTGTGTTAGATTATCAAAGCAAATACTCATAACAACTACGTTTTATAGTCGTGTTGGACAAATTATAGTATTAATGAAAAAAAGACGGACAATAAAGTAGCTAGCTAGGAAATTAGTTTTCCTTTCAGAGCCAGTTTCCAGATTCCAAAGATAGTTCCAGAGAAAAAGGAAATACAGACCACATTTGAAAGGAAAAGTCCACACCTTAGGCTTCGCTAGAAGAAGCACATCGCGGTGTATCCCTGATAACCACCAATGATCCTGATCTTCAAGATAGGAACCATCACTCCATCTCATCACTTGAACAGCCAGACAATTTCCTTCTCCTGACCCAATGGGATGGCAAAAATCTGTGATCTCAAATTCGGCTGGGAGTCTGCTATCCTGACTGAACCATTCAATAAAAATTAGATCAATCGTCCATAGCAAAGATCCATGTAACTGAGACTTTCATCAGTGCTTTAGCTTCAAGCATCTCAATCGAACATGAGAAAAACATCGTAACTGGGATATGATGTTTGAAATAAAACAAAAACAAGTAAATATCACCATAATCTGAGAAATGAAGGAGTTGAGATATATATAAGTATTGAAAGCATAATGAAGAATCCCAAAAACAATCCATGTAACTGAAATGTGTAGGAGTCCAAATCCGAGAGCGTGAATAATCAACAAGAATACAAATATGAAATGAAGAACTTCTGTACTTATTTAACAACTTAAAGCAGTTTTTAGTTTTTACATAATTGCAGAAGTGCCATTTAACGACATTATGACAAAAATGAGTGACAGCACTAACTGGAAATAAGGAAGTTACAAGATACAATATGTTTATGGCTTTGATCCCTTTCTACAGCTGATTTGGAAAATGGTCTAATCCAATTTTTCATGCTACACAAGCTAGCTAAAGATTCTGATACACAGCATCAACTTCCATCCACATGTTGGATTACCCTGTGTTACCCTTGCTATAGTCCTAGAAAACAATAGAAAATATTCTACTGAACTCATTATGAGGAATACTTATCATGTATGTTGTTTACAAAAGTAACTCATTGATTTAGGTGTTAAATACACAAGGGACAGACAGCAATGAAAATAGAGTAAAATAAATTAGAGTTATCTTGAACTGATTGTAACAAAATACAACTTTACCTAAAAAGGAGTTTATGACACTAAAAATAGGAAAGTATAGACTGTGATAGAAGGAAAGTTACATAAACGGTGGTATCTCCTAATTATTGTAAGAAGAATATTATCTTCTATAGATCTAAACACATTGAATACGTCTAGAACATTCTTACATATATATGTATTTGAGCTGGTAAATTGAAAAATGGAACGTCAAGTATGCCGGAAAAAGCTATTGTTGAAGATTCATCCACAATAGGTAATATGACATGAATCTATAATAAGGTTTAAATTGGCAACTAAAGTGTATCCAAGAAACTTGCCCCAACATGCCAGAAAATTCAATACACCGAGAGACAACTTAATACCTGAAATTCACTACAAGATTGGAGCACTGCCAGAAAATTCAATTTTCAACAGAGAGACTATATACCCAAACGCTGATGAGTGGAAATTCAGTTCAGTAGAGAGACTCAGATGCCTAAAACTTATACTGTCAAGAAGAAGAGAAGAACGTAGGAGTGTGTCTTGATTGAGAAAGAGCCAAAAGAGTAGTTGAAATAGTTGTCTAAACATATGATGTTGCCATTTCTGGAAAAGAGACAATAATATACAGTTACGACAAGATTGTAAGGTCCATTTCTGGTAAATTGAAACTATTTAGATCCAGGAACAGAAAAGAAAGGGAAAACTTGTTTTGATTTGAACGTAAACACTACACGAGGGGTTTTATTGTAGTTTAGGCTACTAGAGACAAGGAAGTATAGACTATATGAAACAACAGTTACTATTAATAAGGAAAATTACCTAAACATCGAGATTCCTAATAATGAAAAAAATCAAAAGACTGTTTCAAACTCTTAACCTAAAAATATAGAAGAAATCAAAAACATCTTAACATAACTGCACTAATTCTCTTGTTTTCAACAACCAGCATTTAATGACTACAGTTTGGGTTAGAAAACAGCTCATCCAACTTAGAAGCCTCTTGGCTTACTCTTGAGAATTTTACTGGTTAATAAACAGGACATGCTAAGCGATGCACCTCCGCAAATAAAAAATACTTTTTATCATATTAGAACTGAAAATAAGTCAAAACACTTGTAGAAATTGATAGATCAGGATTTTTATGGTTCTTTTTTGATAAAGAAAAAAAAAGAACAATAAAAATCCTATCATTCATGATCAAGGCAAATATCTATTGCAACTTTCCAATTCTTCTGAATGTGGAATTCCAAGATGGGAAGGAGCTTAAAATAGGACTGCTAAAGAGAAGAGCAATTATAGGCAAAGTCAAGAGTGGCTACCTCTCAGATTACTGATGGGACTCAATAAAAGAAAGTGAAACATCATATTGGAAGTAGGCAAGTGTAACACCCCAAAAATTTCTAAACTAAGACCTAAACCATTCTTCATATACCGGGTGATTCTTAATTGTGGATAGGTGTTAAGGTCAACTCTTTAGTGTTAGAATAGATTTGAAGATGAATTAAGGTCATAAGAATCGTCTAGCATGAAGTTGAATCGGAAGCATCCTTACCGATTGAGCTTCGATATAAGACTTTACTTAGGTCGGCTTCAAACAATCATATCTGTCTTACACCATGTTGAATTGTGCGACTTCCATAAGCTAAGAACCATTAAAGAGCGTATGTGTTTTATTACTTCATTATGCTTCGACACATCTCATCCTGATCTCCTCCCTATTTCTTCACCACTTCATACCTAGCTCTAAGCCTGGCAACGGAACCGGGAGGTGCCGGTTCCGGTTCCAGTCCGTCCCGGTTCGTTACCAGTTCCGGTTTGTACCGGTTAGGAGCGGTTTCAGGAGACGTAACGGGACGGAAATTGGATTTACCAGTCCGGTTAGTCTCGATTCTGGTCCCGGTCCATCTCGATTCAATAATTTTTTTAATTTTTTTTAAATTAAGGCGAAATAGCCGTTGGAACTAGTCGTTGGGCAATGGGTTTTGGGCCCCACCAATGGCTCTTTCACCCCCATTACACCCCAATACACCCCCCTGCTCCCCTAACTTTTACCCCTAACTTTTAGAAACTATATACCCCACATCTTTCATTCTTTTCACTCACAAAAAAATTATCCTCTTAACTCTCAAATCTCAATCAAGTCTCTACTCTCTAATCTCTTATTCTCGTTAAAATTACTAATTTGATCTTTGGAAATTGAATTTGGAACTTCAAAATTCAGCTTTCAATTTTCGGCTTTCAGTAATACACGTCTACTTTTTTAAGTAGACGTTTGGTACATTTGTTCTAACTTCCATCTCACTTTTTTTTATTTAGTTATTTATTTGTTTGCATTAATTATTTATTTATTTATTTTGTGAGTAATTATTTGTTTGCATTACATTTTTGTATTATATATAATTTACTCATTTTTCATATTTGAATATGGATTCCAATAAAATATTGTTCAAAAAGGTAAAAAAAAAAAACATAGTTGAAAATGTCAATAGTGTATTTAACATGAATTCCTCCACTAATTAAAAAAACTGGTAGTTCTTCTAAATCTAAAACTAGAAAATCTCGTATATTCAAAATGAATACAGATGATTAGACACATGTTAATGAAACTGTTTTTGATATTGATAGTAATAGTGGATTAGATCCTTACATGAACATTTACAAAGAAGGTTTGGTAAAATTTTGATGAAAAATTACCTGAAGATGATCAACATGATAATGTTAATGATTATATTGATTATCATGTTCATCATCTTCAGGTCACAAACATACACATATTCCTTCTATCTTCCCCTCTCTCATTATCTCTATTTTATCACCCCGTTCCCCTACGAAATCTCGGTTCGAACTCCTGATACAACCATAGTTAAAACCATCATTCCACAATTACCCGAATTGAAGTTCTCTATCCCCTGGTCACAAACATACACATATACCTTAAAGGCTTACCCTAGACATATTAGACATGCTACACATGACATCACCAAAACCTCATCATTAGAGGAGTTGGAACACCGACTAATTTAATGACACAACCCACTCCACTTAGCTGTCATGGCTTCCATACAGACACTCCATTAAAATTTTTAAGAATTAACTCCCCATTCATCTTGACTTTCATAGAGGACTCTTATGGCTTCCTCTTCATTGGCAAAGTGAAAGAGGCACCTGGAGTTCCCTGATTGTGATACCTTTAGGTACTTCTTAATCTTCCAAGCCTCAATTGCCTAGAAGACCACAAACTTCCAACGAACTGACCCATTTTAATCCAACCAAGCAAGGTCAAAAAAGAACTCTCTTATGTGTGTAAATATGAGGCACACAAAAAATGGGTTATTTTTTCAATCTTTTAAGACTTCCGTCCAAGTCTAGCATTGGACATATTATAGCATCCTTGTATATATATGGCCTGACTTCATGAGATACTAAAGGGAAATATCATCCTTCCCATCCATTTTCACTAAGTTTTGATTCAACCTGTTTTACAGTGGCAGATACAAGGAACGCCCAGATGTGTCAACTCACAAACAGTAAGTACTTTCATTGGAGAGTCGTTAGAATCCACTGCAGATGCTCACACATGTAGTGAACTCATAGAGATTCTCTTCTCGACATGTGATGGGAGTGTAGGGTCATCAATAGGGTTGTGGTTGGTTGGGCTTAAGTTGCAATGGTGCACCAATGCTTCGAGATGGTTGTGATATCGAAACTCTGATGTTTGGAGAGTTCGTTCGAGTTCAGATTCTCTCTCCTTTAAAGGTCTATGTTTTTAGTTCACTACATTTACCACAAAAGTACAACAATAAGCACAAAAGACCCTATAATTTTGAAGGATAAAACTCAACATATTAAGACAAACTTTAGATTAATTATCTTCAAAACGTTGCCATTTTAATCCTTTGATAAGTCACTCCATAGGAAAGGGCTACAAAGATCAACGTATGAGTCATATTATTTGAGAAACAACTATTATAAGCCCCTCAATCCAAACAAGTTGGGTCGGATACATGAATCCTCCTTGACCATGCTTCTCCATTTAAACTCAAGTCATGTCATTACCATCCCACAGAAAAATAAGTTTGGAAGAAATAACCATTGTCTTGAGAACAAGAACCTTGCTAGAATGGGTGCAACCTCGAGCTCGGAACGTGTAGTTTTGGTTCTCTCACAAGATTCCTCCATAAGAAAGGAAAAAGGATAAAGTTTAGGGATGGCAACGGGACGGGACGGGGCGGGTTGAACTAAACCTACAAAAATTTAATCCGCCCCGCTCTGCTTTTTTTTTTTTCATTTTCAACCAGTCGTGCCCCATGTTTGATACTAAAAATATATATAAATTCATTTTCTCATTAAGTTGTATTAATTGGGGAGCATGTAAGAAATTGTATTAGTTTTGATTGAACCATTTTCATTTAGGGAAAAGGCATAAATTCCATCCTGAACTTATATCGAAAAGTCACTTGCATGCTTAAATTATCATGATGACCTATTAGACACCTTTACTACTCAAAAGTGAAGTTAATACCACCTGATGAGACCTGTAACACCACTCTCACAGGGTGTGGTGTAATACACTCGCCGCCACATCAGGCTATATCAGCGCCGTGCCAAACATTATGATTTTTTATAACTTTTTTTTTGTTTCTTTTCTTTATTAATTACTTTTTTTGTTAACAATGTTTTACACTAATTAATCTCTAATTAATTATTAAAATTCTCTAATAATTATACCTTCTTCATCGCAAAATCTCACCCACTCCTCTTATCTCACGGAAAAAACCATATTCGGCTACCTTATTCTCTATTGATTCTTTGTTCTTCACCACCGTCATATCACCTTCAATTCTTCTTCTTTTTCTTCACCACCACTAAATATCACCATCACCATTTCTAACATAATGTTTTCTTCACCATCTTCAATTTTCACTCTTCCACCACACTCATAAAGTTGTCATCTTCACCAAATTCAAGAAGTTGATTAATTTTCTTCACCACCTTCAATTTCCTCTTTTTTATCACCCATTACCTAAAACCACCATACCCATAAAGTTGCATTTACAACAAAACCCAAAAATTGATTAACAACCAAAATTTCTTTATCAAAGTCAAAAAATAGAAAAGGTAGAAACAACAACCAAAATCACCTAAACATAACTTAAGGATTTATTTATTTAGGTTTACACGAAATTCTTTTTAGATTCTTCCTTTAGTAAAAATTATCACAAAATACAATTATTCACTAACAAATCTATGAGAATTAACCTAATTGTGATGTATAAAGAATGAAGAAAAAGAGATGTGAAAAAAGAAGATTAAGTGTAGGTAGGGGTGGGGTGGAGGGGGGGGGGTTAAAAGGTTGGTTCTAATTATTATTTTTCTTTTTATATCTATTAACGTGTTAGTTGTTACTTCCATTTTATTTCTTTGCCATGTCAGTTTTAAGGGGTAATAAATTGACTTTTGAATAGTTAAGGTGCGTAATAGGGCATCATGATAGTTTAAGCATGTAAGTAACTTTTCGATACAAGTTCAAGGTGGAATTTATGTCTTTTCTCTTTCATTTACTATCTTGAATATTTTAGTAACTTTAAAGAACCATCTTAATATATAATGCTCTAGTACTCTAATAACATGTAAAAAGTTAAAATTAAGTTTGAACCCGCATAGACCCGCAGCTCGCCCCACCCCACATTAGGAAAATCACTTCAACCTGCCCACACAGCCTTAAACCCACCCGCCCCGCATCCACCCAGCCCCATTGCCATCCCTAACAAAGTTATGCACAATTTTGATGACAAAAATTACAAACCATAAAAGGTACACAATAGAGTACATGACTCTTATCTCAAACGTAGCAACACATATGATAATAATGTTTACAAGCAAGACCACTACAAAGTAAGAGAACCTAAAATAGGTGTCTTAATAAAATATTCAATTAGAAAAGAGAAAAAGAGCATAGAGATATCAAAATGCAAAACAAACCTATATCCAACAGGAACTCCATTCACCCAAGCATAGAAGGCTGAATCAACCGCTTCAAAATGTAAAAATATCCTGCGACCTGTCAAAAAGTAGTTGAAGATCACATAACATTATTGATAGCCAAATGAAGGTAATGAAAATGCAACACAATTTACATTAAAAGGGATAATGAAACAAATGTACACATGTTTGTAGTAATGAATGTAATGAGGGCAAAGTTATAACGACCAAACCAAGGACTAGTCAATAATTAATACAATACCATAAGAAAGGGACCAGTCAGTTTGAGTCTCCAATTATCTCAGCTTGGGCAACTTGAACCAAGGGGGGCTTAGGTTTATTGGTTAAGATGGACACAAGATTGGAAAATAACCCAATATAATGTCTAGAAAGTAACATGTGAGGTTAGCATTGGTAATTCCGCGTTACAGTGTTAGCTTCAGACCTTAGGCCATTGTCAACTTCACCTTTTTCCTGCCACCCCACTCATAGAGCTCTACACAAAATCCAAGTACCCTATCATGCATCGAACTATCCATCTATTTGTTTCTTCAAAATGATTTGATAGATAAGTCCCGCCTACCGAACCTCCCCTACAGCATCCATTTCATCAAAAGGGAACAGTAAAAGATGCTTCACTATTAGATCATGCTGAAGTTTCTATCAGTAGAAAATCAAGCGAACTTAGGTCTAGTTAACAATTATGCAAGACAAAGGTTTCATATAGGGAAGCTTTTTTTTCTTGGTTGGAGGCTAAGAAAGCATGTCTAATGATTCTCATTCCGAAAAAAGAAGACCAGAAATTGTCCAGTAGAAGTTCCTGTGTGAAAAAGAAAAATCAGAAAGTATCAGTAATTTCTTAGCATTATCTTTTCTCACTACAGCTTTAGCAGCTTTTTTTTAACATCCCGAGATTCTGTTGGATAAGGCCTAAATCTGCACCGGATTGACTTAAATGCCGGAATAAAAGATGACTTAAATGCCGGAATAAAAGATGACTTATCCCCGGTATGGCCAAAACCTGTAAATACCATACCAGCTGGTATCTGGTGCACACTTTGGAAAGACGGAAATTTGAAGTGTTTTGAATACAAAGCAAACTCAATTTAGAAGATAAAGTTGAACTTTATAGTTTTGCTTTCTTTTCAATGTAACGGGATATTGCCAATATCGCAGAATCTATTTTAGAATTTATTGATTCCTCCAAGGATAGATAGGGAGGTTTCTTCTTTTTTGGGTCATTCCTCTGCATCGTATATATTATAACACTTTCTAAGTGTTGATTAATTCTTTAATAAAAAATCATACCTTTTTAAAAAAGAGTAGGAGATAACTTTTGCCAAATAGTCTGATATTAGAGCAACCAATATTTTACTCCTCAAATATATGATATAAAATAGGTGAATCTATAAGAGAGATGAGTATGGAATAGAAACCAAGCAATAAATTTTAGGACGACACAAAATGGAGAAATATAAAACCTCACCTTCCCACTCTTCAGGAAGGAAAAAAAAAGTTCTGTAGCAGCCAGTAGGATTATCATCCGGAACTTTAGGTGGATTGAAAGCAAATGGGTATATAGTGTTTGTGTAAATAGGCCGGTCGTGTCCATGCATCTGCCAATTCGAAGGGACTGTATTGATTAGAAGAACACAAAAGTTAGAAAGAGAAACTGATAAAAAAAAGTCATAAAGAAGAAAATGACCAACTTAAGACAGTAAGTCTACCTTGGTAGTCTCCACCATAAACAAGAATGTCTATCATAAATGAGCAAGACAGAAATTCATATAAACAACTTAAAAAAATAGTTTTATGAGGACAGTGTTTTGAAAGCTTCGTGTATCTGCAGATATTACTTTTTGAATGCATTAGAATCATTTAAGAATGCATATCAAAACATGGGTAGTTGCAGAAGTGTCTGAATACTTTTTGAAAAAACCTAGGCGTTGATGGTGGGGAAGTAATAGCTTTATACAAGGCTAGGGGATGGAAGAACGAATTCTGATGGGGGGGGGGATGATCATGTTTCAAATGCAATACAATCTTTTTCAAATTTTAAATATGTAGGTAAGGATAAATTGGGTAATTAATCATCCATAGAAGCAAGAAGAAATAACAATGATCATAAGATGAGTCCAAATATATTTAAAATGTAGAAATTGATGAGAATGGAAATGTTTCAGTAGATGAGAATTACAAACAGATCATTACTTTTAAACAGTTCAATAAGGAAATAAAGCTAAAATACACCTCAGTCCCAAACAAGTTCTTGTCGGCTATATTATGAAGAAATGGACCTTGGGTCTAACTCAACCCCAAAACACGAGTGTTTTTGGGTGAGTGATACACAAGACCATATAAGGCAACAAACAACCCATCCCTCTACCATGGGGCACTTAACACCACCACCACCACCATGTCCAGACTTGCCAATTGGAGAGTGTGGGCAACATAAAATGGGGGTCCAAAATTGGGACACACCATAACAGAGATGGGCCTGGCCATGATACTTAGTGAAAAAAATAGAGTTTGACCTAACTCAATCATAAAGTTTAGCTCATGAGGTGAGGATTACACAGGATCATACAAAAAGACAAACAAACCATCCTTCGACCAAAACTGGTATAGTTGTATTCATCATCATTAAGGATATGCTGGCAACCTCCAAATAGTTACAAAGTAAGAAATCTACAAGTTGATCTGTATCTCTATACACTGTTGTTTGCACCAAGAAAACAAAGATATAAGACAATTGCATTTAACTTTTGGATGGAGTTGGATCTGTTTTCATTGCATCTGCCATTTCTGTCCTTCCACACCGTCCACCAGATGCAAAATGGGATAATCCTACACCATCTCATTTGGCTGTTACTTCCTCCCCTTCTAATCCAGTAGCCTAGAAAATCAGCTGTGTGTTCAGGCATGATCCACCTAGTGTTTGTGAGGGTGAGGAGAAGTGTCCACAATTAAGCAGTGAAGCTACACCATCTCATTTGTTGTTTCCTCTGCTTTGTTATAAAGAGAACACCTAGACATCAATTGCATGCCTTTCTGCTGGTAGCACTTCACGTGTAAGGCAATCTCTCTTTACCACCAACCATTTGAAATATTTCACCTTGGTAGGAGAAAGACTTCTCTAGTCTCTAGTTCCAAACACTTAACAAAAATGAATCATCACTGGCCATATTTCTCCATTTAAATTCATCTAGGATGAACGCTATACAAAATTTAAAAAAAAATGTACCAGAAATTCTCTATTAAGAAAAAATATAAGGAAGTTCTCCAAATTTTCTACTGGTACAATATCTCTAATAGGACTAAAAAATCCTAGAAGGAATAGGAACTAAAGTAAATGTACTTAACATAACTAAACCATACCCTCAACTAGTTGATATCTCTAATATAGATCTATTTCTTTCATTGTGTCTTATCTTTTGCTAACTTTTCATGAATTCATGAATTTCCAGAATTATAGGTCTTTCAAAACAAATTCCTTGTGATTAAAGATCTACCTCGTCCACTTTCACTCACCATGATTTCACACCTATGAACCCGTCTTCTGGAGGTCAACAGAGGACATTACCAAACTATTTAATCTATCCTCCAGGAACGATAGTTGCACCTTCTGGAAAATGTGATCATTTTTGCTTCTTTTTAATTTTGTATGACCGGACATCCATTCTGAATCTACATTTTCGTGATACTCACCTTGCGGATGTATTGGGATATTAGCAGCCCAACATTCCCTTCCATAGCACATTGTTGATCTTATAATTGTTCGCAAGGAAGATTGTTTCTCCAAATACCTTAACCTGATAAATATCAACTCCCAATACTCCAATGATGTCAATGGACACCAATTATAACTTAAACATGTCCTACGTGGTTTAATCTTCCAATTACAACCTCTAGGTATTGGGCCTCGGCCCTAATCCTAATTCTTAACTTAGGCTAAAATTTTGATTCACCTGTACCATTCGCACATTACCCTTACACTTCCTATGCTATTTATACTCTTACAAAACCATTTGGAAATGAATTCCAATTTAACCTCTTGGTGGCATCTTAGAGGTTTAATTGGGGACTTTGAAGAAACTAAAAAAAATATGATTTTTGGATTCAGGATTAGCTTTAGAATGTTGGAATAAGATAAAAGCTAAAGAGAGCTCACCTAAGAGTTGTCGATGTTTCTTAGGTGAAACCCCCTAATACAACCTGTGTGGATGCTTGGAAAATGAAGGGAATCGGTTAAATCCCGTCTATGAGGGTCTTTTCTTTCTCTTTTTTTTTTTTTGATGTCAAGGAAACTTGCAGCCGCTACCTTTGGGTGCGCACAGGGTAAAATCCCCACTCCAATAGCTTGGTGATACACATTTCTCCTAACAGAAAATATTAATTGTTAAGTCAGACATTTGCTCCTTATTTTTTGGGTTTGGTCAATCCCTTCTAACAAGAAAACTTCAACATCGTCTGCAGGTTCACAACCCTTAATAACTTCATAGAGTGGAAGTGTTAAGAGAAAAATGTCGCACATTGATCAACTTTAAAGATACTTCATAAAGAATTTGTTGAGAGGTTTTTGGTTTCTTTGTTCATACTATTTCACTACATTGATCTTGCAAGGATGAATGACTTTTACAGTTTGCTGTCCAACCATATATGTGTGTGTGGATATAACTGACAATTTGCTTGGAATTGAGGCATAGTTATTGTTTTATGAGTGTGTTTCTAATTTGTATAATCCCCAAAAGTTAGGAGGACTGCAGATAAAGAAAACAGAGAACGGCAGTGCAAAAGAGAAGCTAACAAAAAGCCGCATAATATATAAAACAGTAAATGTACATTGCAACTCTACCATAATTTTCTTCTAGGAGATCCAACAGTAGATCAGAAACAACGGTGAGTACTTGTTTTACTTGAAGCAAGGTGATGAAAACCTTAGATGCTTCACACGCATAATATATAAAACAGTAAATGTACATTGCAACTCTACCATAATTTTCTTCTAGGAGATCCAACAGTAGATCAGAAACACCGGTGAGTACTTGTTTTACTTGAAGCAAGGTGACGAAAACCTTAGATGCTTCACAGTACATTATTCAACAAGTTACATCTCCAAAAGAAAATATATATA
This sequence comes from Solanum peruvianum, assembly GCA_027705065.1. NCBI lineage: Eukaryota > Viridiplantae > Streptophyta > Magnoliopsida > Solanales > Solanaceae > Solanum > Solanum peruvianum. Next base: position 16,522 of record JAKWJD010000277.1, on the reverse strand, counting down.
CACTATTGTGAAAGAAATCCATAAAGGAAGACATATAGAGGCCTGTCCACAATCATTACAGGTACTAATAGTAATGGAGAAATAAGTCCTCAAAGAATTAAGCATTCAAGAGAGAAGATCAGTGGAGAACTATAAGCTAAGCCAGGTATCTTTTTAGTTTAGAAGTAAATAGAGCTCTATCATACCTGGTATTGTTTCCCATGAAGAATCTTGAAATGAGCTATCATAAAAATTCAATGGAACGTTGGTAGGGCCAGGAGCCAGCCAGAATTTCCATATGCCAGATAATGATTTAACGAAAGGTAAATCCTTAACCCAATAAGCAGCACAATCAAGAGCTTTAGAAATAGCATCATCATCCCAAACTGCTGATTTTGATACCAATAGATCCACTTTGTTGCGCTCATTCCAGTATCTCAGAGATCCTGAATACGAAGTAGGAACATCAGAAACAAATAATTCAATGAGCCCCCAAGGGTGACAATCAAGTCTATCTGGTCAAAAGGTGACACATAACTTATGATGTTTAAATTTTTTCAACTACCAACGAGCCAACATCAATATCAGGCTTTATCTAATTTCCGAATAATGATCCCGGGATTGCATTAGGTCCCCACTTGATAATAAAAAGGAGAGGGAGTTATAAGCACTATGATATCTGCATGAAGGTTACTATCAAGAGCAGAATATTTCTACAAAGACAATGAAAAGGGAGAAACATAAGACTTGGCAAACTGCAAGGACTCTGGAAGCACCAGAGATTCTGATAGCTTAGGTAAGTACGGAGTGTGTCTTTCACTCTTATCAGTTAACTGCTAAAAGCCTAAAACAGTTCTTGACAAGTGACAACGCCTTTGGACATGTGCAGCTTCTAATTGATCTTCAGGACTTCTAGTGAAAGACTACTTATCTGTTACTCATGGATTAATATGTGGGTATAAGTAGGTTGTAGCAAGAAAACTCGCCATTCAACTTTAAGACCTTCTTTCAAGAGGATCAGAAATGACCATTTAAGTTATCAATACAGCTTGAATCAATTGAATGGAGAGTATCACAGTTTCAGGCAATCAAAAGTGAGTAAGGGCGAAAACTCACCAGTGTAAACCAAATTATTGATAAGCATAAGAGGAGAACTCTACCAAGAACAATCACTTAGCATGTTGTTGCTAGTAGCATTATTTAGATGCAACTGAGAATTACCTTCAACTGATTCATGGCAGTGGAGTGGAACATGAGAATCTCTTTTCCTCCACTTGAAAAAATAAGGATCTTCCCATGCCTTGTAACCATTACTTGATGGAAGAACCATTTGACTGGTTAAAGAAGACATCACTTTATTTAGAGTTGCAACTCTGCAAACACAGATTTATGTCTTTAGCCAGGAGATCATGAATTAAAATAATGCGCAAGAATCTCATGATTGAATATCAAGGTGCACCCAAGAGTGTGGCCCTAATGGTCATCATTAGTGACATAAGAAAAAATAACATCACTAGTGAAAGGACAGAAAACAAGTTCTACAAGTGACATTCCACATTGATTATCTCCTCCTCACCCTCCAACACCTCCCTTCTCCACTCCCACCCCATAGCCCTCATCCCTACCACCCCACACCCCTTCTAGATTATATACAAATGTTCTTGACATTATATACACCCACTCGCTTTCCAAGAAAAAATTTCCAACAAAAAACCATTAAAAATGTTTTCTTTCACACCAAAACCACCCACAGTCCATTTTTGGATTCAATTTCAAATAATCAAATACAAATGAACTACACAATACACATATATACACTATTTCTTTAAGTTACAGTACTGAATAGTAAAATTGCTTGGTGTGTCAGTGATGAAACTTGTTACAAATCATCTAAATTATTCATAAATTAAGAAGAATCAAACAACAGTTTGGATGCTAAATCACAAATATGTTACCTAAAATTGAGATTAGCGAAGCTCAGAGGACTTAGAGATCGGATGGATTCGTCTCTGCTTTAGTGAATATGCATGCTCCTCTAGTGGTCAACACTCAACAGTGTGAGTTTTTATCCCAAATTTATATAGTATATATAATTTAAAATAATTTAATTTCAAATTGTTTATTTTTTATATATATGACATGATTTTATAATCATGTAAAAAATTTGTAAATAATAAATTTTGAAGAGAAATAACTATACTTTTATGAGTAATTAAATATTTAACTATAAAATGAAACAAAAGGAGTTACTCCTCCGTCCGGTACTGTTTGTTATATTGCGTTTTTTGAAAGTCGATTCGATTAATTTAAAAAATAATTTAGATCATATTTAATTCGATATTTTAAATAACAAAAAAATAAATATTCTAAAACTATATGAAAAATACTATAAAATTATAATTTTTTGCATATTAACATGATAAAAAATAAATCTTAAAATATTTGTTAAATTTTTTATAGTTTGACTCTAAAAATAGAAATCATAACAAACAATATCGGACAGAGAACACTATAATATAGTAGTCCATAAAAAAATTATTTATTTTCTTTTTTTATAACACTTCAATTTTAAATTTTCACGTGATATGTTAAAAGCCACAAGATTAAATAATATTTTAATACATTTGATATAACTTTCGTTTAGAACCATAATATTAAAAAAATTCCTTTTTCTTTAAACTTTATTTCAAATCAAATTAATAAATTCTTTTTGAAAAGGAGAGTAACATTTTGTGTATAAAGTATAAATTTTTGAAGATTCAACTTCTAGCTAATCTAGTATGTTGCTTAACATGGATAGAGTTTATAATAAAATATAACATTAATTTCTTTAGGATTTTATTGATTAATTGGAGAGACAATGAGCTTTAATTTCTCTCCTTTTAAAGTATAATAGTAACTTCATCATTAGTTACTACAAATAAAAATACAAAATACATAAAAATAAAATATATATATATGGAGAGAGAGAAAAAAGTCATATATATACCAATCCAAGTAAACCAATGGAGAGTAGATTATGAAATTGAAAAAAATAAGGTCCCTACATGGTTAGGGACTTGGGAAGTAAATTTGTGGTCTTGTAATTAATGGGGAACCTACACTCATTTAATTTAATAGAAAAAGATGTGCAAGTCAAAATAGGGTAGAGATATTTTCTTAATATTTGAGCAATCTTCTCATTCAATAATCTTTTTCAATTTCCCACTTTACATTGTACATTGTCCTAAATAATGTAAGTTTCCAAGAATGCCAAAGACCAAAGCATTGGTTGTTTATGTGGTACTCAGACTTCTTCCAATAATAAGATATGGTTCTTTATATGGACACTATATATTTAGCTAGCGTTTAGTCATATAATTTTAAATATTTTTTGGGTGAAATTTTATTATGTGTTTGGTCATAATATTTGAAAAATATGTTTCATTTATTTAAAAATTATGATTATACCCATTTAAAAACTATCAAAATTAATCATTAGCTTGTATTACATGTCAATTGGATCTTCATTGCAACAAATAACAAGTAGTATCCGTGAGACTGGAGCAATGTGATAGTTTTGATTCGTTGCAACAAATAACAAATAGTGTCCATGAGATTGGAACAATGTGGTAGTTTGGAGCGAGCGCAATAAGACATCATTCCATACATCGTGAAGTAAACAAAACACGTGAGTTTGTTACCCTAAATCGATTGTTCATCATTTTTATCGACAACCATATCATCACTTTCATATTTACTGAATATTTTATCATTACTTTGGTGTTCACGTAAAACATTATATAATATAACGCAAACAACTACTATAGAGTTTGTTTTTGTAAAAAATAAAAATTTGATGTAAAATTTCAATTTTAAAAAAATCTCAAATAATGAGATTTGACCCAAATATTTTTTTTTAAAAATCATATTAAAAATTTAAAATATTTATCAAAAATATTTACAGACAAAACCTATGAAGAAATACTATTTGTCAAATATTTCTTCAAATATTAGTTGGAAAATTTACGTTGTGTCAATTTTATGCCCTACTTTAACATGCCTTCATGGACTTTATTTGCATGCTTATACTATTAAAAAAAATAGCACTATGAGAAATTATAGTAAATTGTATTGTCTCCCAATAAATTCGATGTAATATAGGGGCACGACTTGTACTACTTTTTGCCTCCACTTGGTACTTATGAACTAAACCCCCAATTTTTCTCTCTATTTTATGATTTTGTTTTTGGGCGGTGTAAATTATTTCAAATCAAAAATTAAACAGAAAAGAGTCATATTGTTTTTTTTACTTTTTAGGGTCATATTTATACTTTGTCATATTTTTTTTGATATATTTATTTTTGTCGTTCAACTTTTGACACATATTTACTTTTATATAGTTAAGTGTTATTTTCCATATTTATTAGTTTACATGGCGCATACGTGGCTCCATGTATATATATATTTATTATAATTAATAGTTAGTATTCAATCCGACCCATTTAATAAAATTCGACTCAAACCACCAAATAAAGATCCATTACTTCCATAAAATCTGCTAAAACCAAACTCATTTTTAGCGTTGTTATCGTTGCAGCTATTTATGGCTTGATACAAACTTTGCCTAATTTCACACCACAAGGATTTCCCCATTAAACAAACTCTTAATGATTCTTGATAATGAAGCATGGATTTCCCTTTCAAGAAGAAGTTCAGTTTTCCACAAAAAAACTCAACCAACGTATATTTTGTCATACGGATCTGTTTCGGGTATTGGAATCGGGTTAATGGGTTTTATTTTGATTGGGTCTGATTTTACTAAATGGGTTGAATAGAATACTGAATAGAAAGTAAAATTTTACTTCAACTATAATAAAAATATATACACATGGAGCCATGCAGGCGCCATGTGGTGCCACGTAAACTAATAAAAATGGTGAAACAACCCTTAAGGGCAATTATGGGGCCAAAGTTGGATGGTTTGGACAAATATATCGAAAAAGTATGACGAAGGATAAATATGATCCTTTTCTAAAAGTACAAGGGCAAATATGACCCTTTTTCGAAATAGAAAAAAAGGTCAAATATGCCCTAAACTATTTTAAAAGGTCTAGATATACTCTGTTTAAAGTTTGGCTCACGCATGTCCTTGCCGTCCAACTTTTGGCCCAAATATACCCTTATGGCGTTAGTTGGTATGCTGAATTATCTAACTTATTTTTTATTTCTTTAAATGTCACATGGAATTGTAATGTCATTTTGACCTTACTACATGATATTTATATAAAAATAGAAAGAGATTCGGACATATAAACATCTAATCTGATCCATAAATCAACCCCCTTTTTAAATAAACTATCCAACCCGTTTTTAATAATTTTGTTTAATTTTAATTTTTTTCAGTAAATCCCGAAAATGAGTAATTGATTAATAAAAAATAGGGAAAATATGAAAGAAATATGAAATTAACGTCACAAATTTACAAATAAATATAGTAACCTTTAATCCAACAATTTCAATACTTTTTTAAATTTTTTATTTTTTCGGTAAATCTCGAAAATGAGTAATTGACTAATAAAAAATATGAAAAAAATATAAAATTAATGTCAAAAGTTTACAAATGAATATGGTAACCTTTAATTCTATAAAAAAAGTTTAATTTTTTTTCTCGACAAATTCCGAAAATGAGTAACTTATTAATAAAAAGGAAAAATATGAAAATAAAAATATAAAATTTACGCCAAAAATTCACAAATAAATATAGTAACCTTAAATTTGATAATTTCAATAAGAAATTTCATTTTTATTTTTCAGTAAATGAGTAATTGATTAATAAAAAATAGGAAAATATAAAAAAAACTATAAAATTAAAAAAAAATCACAAATAAATATAGTAACCTTAAATTCAACAGTTTCAACAATTTTTTCTTCCTATTTTCCTATTTTTTTTATTAATCAATTACTCATTTTTTAAATTTATCAAAAAAATAAAAATTAAAAAAATTGTTGAAATTGTTGAATTTAATGTTACAATATTTGTTTGTGAATTTTTGCGTTATTTTTTTTCCATATTTTTCTAATTTTTATTAATAAATTACTCATTTTTTGAATTTGCCAAAAAAAAAATTTTAAAAATGTTGAAATTCTTGAATTTAAGGTTACTATATTTATTTTTGAATTTTTGGCATTATCTTTTTTTTTAATCAATTAATCATTTTTGGGATTTATCAAAAAAAAATTAAAAAGAAAGTGTTAAAATTATTGAATTTAAGGTTACTATATTTATTGGTGAATTTTGGTGTTAATTTTATTTTTTTTTCTTATTTTTTATTAATCAATTACTCATTTTTGGAATTTATTGAAAAAATAAAAATAAATTAAAATTATTGAAAATGGGTCGGATAGTTTATTTAAAAGGGGGTTGATTTATGGATCGAATTAGGTGTTTTTGTATCCTAATTTTTAGGGGCATAATTGATTTCTTTCCATTTTCATATAAATATCATGTGATAAGGTCAAAATATCATGGCAATTCCATATGACATTTAAAAAAAATAAAAAATGAGTTGGATATGTCCAGCATACTCACTAACGCCCATAAGGGCATATCTGAGCCAAAATTTGGACGGTATGAACATGAGTGAATCAAACTTTAAACGGAGGATATATCTAAACCTTTTCGTATAGTTACGGAATGTATTTGACCCTTTTCTCAATTAAATAATATTGAGAAGCTAAATGGCCATAAAATTTGGTCAGAATTTGGCCAGAAAATTTAAAAAATTATAATATTTTTTATTTCAAAGTAAATTGATTTTTTTTTTATTTTTTAATAAAAGGTATTTAGCTAAAAGGATAAAAATACTTTTAAAAAATAAAATTACATAGAAAAATCCTCATCCTGACGAAATTTTGGCCAAAAAGATTTTTCCAGTAATATTTTATCAACTCTTTTGCTTTCAACCAAATTCGACTATCAACCTCCTCTTGTTGACACTCGACACATATTAGAATCAATTAAGATTGTATTAACAAGGTTCTAAGTTGACTCTAATACCACTTCTTTAATATTGAAGTCATTAGATTTTAATTGATTGGGTTGTTAATATTGTACTCTAAACTCTTCTATTAGTGGTGTGTTTGGTACGAAGGAAAATGTTTTTTAAAAATAAGTGAATTTCTGATTTATTTTTTTATATTTAGTTGACAAGTAGAAAATATTTTTTAGTTTTAATTTATGAATGATAAATATTTTAAAGAAAATATGTTTTATTTTTTATTAGAGACTAGAAAATATTTTTTGATCGAAAATCAACCTCGATAATTAATGTGGGACATAACGGCGACACACGAACTAATACTTTGACCAATATTTAAAATTCGACCTTAAAATCTGACTAGGATTTCATCCTGACTTACGACTCAACACTCGATATTCATATTGAAAAACAGATATTCAACCCAGGATCTGACCCCGACATTTTTTTTTGAAAATGAACTTTATATATATGTTTTAGGTGGGGGAGGGAGGGATGGTGTGTGTGGGGGGGGGGGGGTCGAGGTAGAAAAATTAAATCTTTAAAATTTGAAAAACAAAAATAAGCTTTTCATTTATTTAGGGAGGGAGGGAAAAAAAAAAGGTAGAGTGGGGTAAAAAAATAAAAATTGAAATTGAAAATATTTTGGACAAATTTTAATTTTTTTTTTGGGGTGGGTGTAGGTGTAGGGTGGATTTTTTTATTTTTTTTTGTGAAATTGTAAATATTTTTCAAAAAGAAACTTTAAATTGTTTATATTTTTAGGGTGGAATAGTGAGGGTGGGGATGATAGAGGGTTGAGGGAGGTGTGGGTTAAGGAAAATGAAATTCTGAAGACTTTTAAGTTTTATTTTTTTCCAAAAAAAAAGTCAAATTTCAATTTTGTTGTTGTTGTTTTTTTTTTTTTTTGGGGGGTGGGGGGAGGGGAGGGGTTGATTTTTGGGTAGGAGGGTAGAGAAAAAATAAAATGATTTTTTAAAAAAAGAAATTTTTAAAATTTTAATTTATTTTGAATGCATTGGTTAGAGTACGGGGTGGGGTGAGAAAAAAATTATAGTTGTAGGTTGGAAGAGTGTTTTGGAAAATATTTTTCTTAATTTTTTAATGTAAGTCATTTTTCTAAAATTTGAGAAAAATAAGTTAATAAACTAGATTTTACCCCGATCCATTTATTACCCAATCAATTTTTACCCATATTAAATATGGACAAATTGAATTATTACCCGTTTTATACGTACCCATTTTCAACCGGTCCACATTTGACTCAATCCTCCCATTTGTCAGTACTAGTTATGTCCATGATAATTAGTAAGTTAGTTATGCCTTAAAAAAAACTATAAGTTTATTTTTCTCAATTGCATACATGTATTTCTTTTCAGTTTGGAGCTACTAAGAAAGCAAAAAAGGTGAGAAAAGATATTCGATAACAAATGAATAAAAGGTGAGAAAAGGTATTCGATAAAAATGAATTGTAATTTGCAATTGTCACTCCTAATATATGTATTTCTTTATGATTTACGTCTTATTCTATATTTTTTTTTTTTATAATCTACACCCAAGTTTACTTGCAAGATCATTAAAAAAATCTTGTTTTGAAAGTATTTAGGATGATAAAATAGAACATATACAAGTATTAATGTACAACAAAAAGAAAAATTATATTCTGAAGACATGAAAAAAAAAGTAATGACTATGATGTGGTGCAGTGGATGTCTGGATGCAAATGCTCCTTATTTAATCAGATATCTAAGTGTGAATTTGAATCTTGAGCATATTAAAGTCTAGGAAGTGTTACCTTCAAAAGCGACATACCCAAAGAAAATCTAAATTAATCAAGCTCAAATGTGAATACCAAGAAAAATAAAAATAAAAATTAAAAGTAATGATAATCCTAAAAAATTGTTCTTTCGGCTCAAACTATCAATAATATAAATGCAAGAAAAATTAAAATATCTACATAAAATAAGACCATAAACACGGAGAGAATTCTTTGATTCTAGATCTCGGATTCACCTTATATACTCCATTCATTTTAATCTATTTGTCTAGTTTAACTTGACACGTAATTTAAAAAAAAATAACTTTGAAATTTTGTGATTTTAAAATTAAAAGTATGTAAAATATATTAAAATGTCTTTTAATTTTATTATTTTAAACATGACATAAAAAATTAAAACCAGAAGTTGTCATAAAGAGAAAAGAAAACAAGACAAATAAACATATTATTTAGGAGTACATAAACATATCAATACATGCCCAATGCTTACAAAATCTTATAAATTCACTCAAACACCCATAATCCACAACATAAATCTCAACATTCTAAAAATAATTTGCATATGGAGAAGCAAATTCAAGAAACTCGTCATCGCGCTCAAATACAGACATGTCTAGTTCATCCAACACGACGAATGCTTCAATGCCATCGTCTTTGTAGTTCATCAAATTGAACAACTTATTGTATGGACCAGTAGCTATGGTTGCAGCCATTGGCTTGCCCCAACCAAAATCGACGTCATAGAATGGAAATTTACACACACTACTACAAGTATACTCATCAAATTCCTTCTTCTTGGGTGGCAACCCTTTAGCTAATTCAAGAATCTCCATTGCCCATGCATTTTCTTTGATATTATCTCTAGTCCTAAATAGTAGTTTTCCTTCCCTCATGAGACTAACTATTTGTGGTAAGTTCATGTCTGTTTCGTTGTAAATATGTGTCGAAAAGTGAGACAGAACATTGCCAATAGAGTTAGGAGGTAACTTTGGTGAAATCATCCCGCGTAAATCTGCATATTGGATCAATTTAGAAGGGACAAAGGAGCCAGAGTTCGCGGTCACTGCCTTAGCAACACATTTGAAAAGAAGTGCACTAAGGACTTCAGTAGGTGTAGGATCTTTCACTTGTGAGACACTAGCAATAGAGGATCTAAGTTCACTCACTTTTGATGAGGTAAAAACATACCTCTTTTGTGTACATCCATCTAATATTGATGGAACAACAGGGGAATCCAGAGGACCACTTGGTGGTGATGGAAAAATAGTGTCACTTATATAGTAAGGTGGAGTTATTTTTGCATTTGGATCGCGTGTTAATTTAGCCCAATCGATCAAGAATTGTAAACCATTACATGCGTCTCCAATCTTGTGTGACAAACATGTACTCACTGCAATTCCTCCACAATCGAAATGTGTTAATTGAATCACAGCCAAACCATACTCCGAATCGTTCTCCCAAGCTACACCATGAGGGAAGATCAAATCTTTCACATAACAATCTTGGTGATTGAGAACTTGAGACATTGGTGCATCAATATGGACATTCAAGAACTCAACACCTTTGTCATTACAATCGATCACCGCGTTATCTTTCATGTGTCCTGCATATGGATAATAGGAGACTAAATTTTTGGAGAGGGAGTTTTCAAGAAGTTTTGATATTTGAGAATGTTGATTAGAAAGTGCACCTAATTGATTGTTGGAATAGAAAAAACCAAAGGGTACATAAGTGTGTGTTTGAGCTTGTTCAATGAGAGAAAATTTGTGCCATTTTTGAGTTAAAGGGGTTGGAGAAGAAGGTTTAATGAGTTTCTTGGAAGCTCTTGATAGAATTTTTAATGCAGGTGATGCCATTTTTTTTTAGATGTGGTGTGATCAAATTCTTGACACTAAAATTTATTATAAAGAAGATGTATGCACTACATAATAAAAACAAACTACATTATTAACATAGAAAATATTATTCTTATGACCAAACAAAGACAAAAATAAACCATTATTAAAAATGTTATCCTGGTAAATGATTGCCTATCTTTCATTTATTTGAGGAAGAATACAAAATACTCTCTTACATTTACTTGCCAAATACTTTATTTATTCCATATTATCTACATTGACTCAATTACATGAAATAGAAAATCTCATAATAATTCAAGGGTATAATTTGAAAGAACTTTTTTTTTGTAGAGTTTTAAACCACACGAAAAACTAGGTAAGAAACAATGAACCAAACACTTGATAAAAATAATTCTTGCATTACTAAGGTTTCATTTGTTTGCACTTAATGGAGGTATGAATTTTAATCATTCAGATTCAAACTCATTAAGTGCATTTGTTTTTTAGGTCTGAATCAAAATCATTCAGGTTCAACCCATTAAGTTCATTTATTTATTTTTTAAAAAGCCTCTTAATGAGTCTGAAGAGGTCTAAACGAATCAGATTCGTAGGAGACTCTTAACAACATTCATACTCATCTAATAAGTTATCAAAGAATATAAATCATCGGTTCTCTACTTTGGGCGTGCCTTTTTATCTCATAACTAAAAACTTTCTTGTATATCGATTTTCTTTTATTGACGTCTGTCAAGAACAATGGTTGAAATAAAATTTTTGGTGTATTTATGTTTATCAAGGTTTTTGAATGAAAAAATAGTAGCATGATTATTAAAACTTCTTAATTTTTTTAATCAAAAGTAATATATTTTGTTGAAATAAACTTTTTATAATATTTAATTAATATACTTTTCAATTTCACATGCACATTCAACAAACACTATTAATTATTGGAAAAATTGTATATAATAGCAAATTAATAACCTAAAATCAATGGAGTAGCTAGGGTTTAATTTAATTGTGCTCCATAGCAAACGTTTGCAAAAAATTGTTAGGCGTCTCTCACCCAAATATCTCGTTCCCACTCTCCTCCAATCTCTCGCTCGCTTCCTCAGTTTTTATACAAATACAAGTGTGTAAAAGTTGTTTCTAATTGTATAAAGCAGAGAAAAATGTATAAATATATATATTTTTGTTTCCCTCTCTCCCCTCTTCCATATCTCGCTCGCCACTCTCCAAAATCTCGCTCACCACCCTCGTCTTTCTCACTTATACAAACAGAAGTGAAATGTATAAATTGCGTTTCTATTTGTATAAAGCGTGAGAAAATCGTATATACACATGTAAGTACATATATTTTCGTCCTATACACTTATAATTATACGGTAAAAATACTCCCCTGTCCAGTTTCTTTTGTCTTTCTCTCTTTATCGTTTTATACAATTTTCAAATTGTATCTAATTCCTCTCTTTCTCGTTTTATACAATTCGATTCAATTGTACATTCCTTGTCAGGTCTCTTTTGTCTTTCTCTCTTTTTCATTTTATACAAATTCAAATTGTATATAATCATTCTATACACTTATAATAATACAATTCGTTTTATACACTTCGTTTTTATACAGTTCTCTGCCCAAGTGTCTTTCTCTTTCTTGTTTTATACACTTCGTTTTATATAATTAGCTTCAACTGTATATGTATAGCGAATTATACAGTTTCTATGCTTGCTATGGAGCACAATTATGCAAACTTTGCTATAGCATACAAATATGAATTTTTTATTTGCTATATGTGAAAGTTGCCCTTAATTATTTAGTGCTCAGATTTAGATACCCTTCTTAATATTCAGTTGTGTATTCAAATAAAGACACATAAATCTTAATGCAAATATTAATATTCAGATATGTATTCATATTCAGACCTTTTAATATTTATAGAAACAAACGAGGCCTAATATATGTATTACCAATCCGTGCATTATAATTTCTGCAATATTAATCCCTGCATTATTAATCTTTGTACCAAATGACCCCTTAGAGCACGTTCGACATTGCTGCTCAAACTGCTTAATTTTATAAGTATTTTTTTTAAAAATAATTATTTTTAAATCTTTTATTTTCTATATTAATTTACCCTTATATACTGACGTGTTCAAATAAATCAGATGTATAGATTTAAAATATTTTAAATAATAAATTTTGAAAAGAAATAATTTATATTGTTATGCGCGATTAAATATGTAACTACAAAATGAGACAAATTTTTTTAGTATATTATAATATTTTGCTTATAAATTTTTAATGATTTACGTCTACTCAATCTCTGTTGCTTAACATGCATAGAGTTCATAATAAAATATAACATTATTTCTTTTGGATTTTATTGATTAATTGGAGAGATATCGAACTTTAATTTCTTCCTTTTTAAAGTATAATGTTAACTTCATGATCAATTTCTGCAAATGAAAATAAAAATTCTATACAAATATATATAGAAATTTTTTATTACATACTATGAAATTGAAAAATTAAGGGGAAAAAATGAAATACATTCGATTTTTTATCAAAATTATTGTAACAATTTCAAACTTTAGACTTTTTGCATTATTTAATAATGCATGTTAATTAAAGATATATAAATGCTCAGGCTTCAGCTGGACAAATTACCATTTATAATAATCAAATATTTATGTCTATGTTGACACCTATATATATATATATATATATATATATATATATATATATATATTAGAATACACTATTAAATAGTGTAAGAGGTAATGGGTCCTGCCTAAAATTTAAAATTATTACAATAATCTTAATCAAAATTAAATAAATTTTGAACCATTTTCCCAAAAATTAAAGGTGGTCCCTACATGATCAAGAAGTAAGTTTCAAAATGCTGCAATGGAATGTGTGGACCTTGAAAATTTATGTGGAACCTACACTTTAATTGTGGTATAATACATATATTAGATCCTAATTTGGTTTCAAATTTTAATTTTGGCCTCCAACTTTCATAATGCACAAATAGACACTTTAACTATCCAACTTTTAAATAAATAAATACATGAGTCCTACATGACATAATACACGTAGGACAAAAAATGACATGTAGGATGACATGTAAGACATGTGTGTTTATTTGTTCAACTTTATACAAGTTTAAGTGTCTATTTGTGCACATCCAAAGTTAAAGGACATAAATGTGATTTGAAATCAGAGTTAAAGGACACATTTATGTATTATGCCCTTTAATTGCTATTTAATTCCTTGGATAAGTAGGCAATAGAAATATGTAAACAAGTAAGTATTATTAGGTCAAGTAATGTTTAATGACATTATATATTCATGTCATGTATATTATAATTTATGTTTATGTTTGAGATACATTTAAATTATATTAACTCAATATACTAATAAAAACAACAGAACTGACAACTTTTTCATTTTTTAAAACTATCAAATAAAAAGTGTACTCAAGCTAATATTTTCAAGAAAAAAATTTAAAATTGACGGGAATATGCGAACTTTCTGACTTTTACCCGCCAAACTTCTTCAGAAGTAATTTCACACATGTTTTCTTCAAATTCTGATGTAATCTCCATAAATAGATCAAATTTTAAAACATCGTTGAATTCTAAATAATAATTCAACTAAAAAGCATGATAATACATTTAAAAACAAATTATTTGGTGGTTTTCAGATAATTATAAAAATATATTTATTCAGATTCTTCAAAAGTGTCGAATTCTTAAATTTAGTATGGTTTAAAAAAATTCATTACAAGTACGAGGTTTGACAGGTAAAAAATTCTCGAGTCCCTATGTTTCTGTCAAGTCTTATTTTTTTCTTGAAAATATTAGCTAGGGTACACTTAATTATTTTATTTGATAGTTTACAAAAATAAAAAAAATTGGTGGCTTTGTTGTTTTTATTATTAAAATGAATATACAATTTAAATGAATCTCAACCATAAATTATTATATTACACATGACATAAATTTATAAGGTTAACTATGACACAAACTTAAAAGTACATTTTTTTACTATAATAATGGGCAAAAAATATTTCTTTATCTTACCCAAAAATTGCATATCTTACTTTGTAGTAATCATTTGATTAAAGGTAATATAAGATACAAGAGAATAATTTAACAAGCACTTCTAAGGACATGACCAATTGCAACACATGATCAGAGGGAGTGTTCAATATCTCAATTATAGTGTAGAAGACGATTGAGATTAGGAGATTTTGGGGGAAGGTAACATGCTTGACACACATGTTTTTGTTTATAGTCTTTTTTTTTTCTTTACAAAAATTAATAGAAGTATAAATGAAAGATGTTTTGTTCAATATAACAATATAAGGATGTATTCTAAATTTAGATTATAGTTTAAGAATGATTTTGATCAAAAATTTCAAGCTAGTCAGAATGATAGAGATTTTTTAAAAAAAATAAAAAACTAAAAAAGAACTTCTTTCGTCACTTCAATAATAGTTCAGGGCGTCTTAATCACTTGGACACTAAAGCCATCGCTAGAAATTTTTTTTTTTAAAAAAAGTACTTTATATGTACTTTAAACACTATATATACTTTTAACTTTTTTTTAAAAAAAAAAGGTGCAAGAAGTGAAAAAAAAATGCAACAATTTAAAAAAAAAAAGAAGGTAAAAGTACCGTTAGTTTAATAGTTTTTAATTAAGGAATGAATGGAACAATTTTTTGGAATATTAAACGTGCAAAAAATTTTAAAAAATTACAAAAGGTTTAAGTGCCGTTAGTTTTAATTAGGGTCTAGGAAATGAGCAATTTTTGGGAATAATTTTCATGAGAGAGAAATCATTCTTCCTTATTTATCTCCCATGACTTTAACCATATTTTATTATATACTTAAATAATCATTGTCTTTTATTTTCTATTTCATTATTTTTATTCTCAGTATTGAAACTCTCTCTTATAAAATCTTTTGATTAATTGTTGCTTACACGTTAAAAAATAATAAAATTTACTTTTGAATATCTTCTTCGGATTTGAAGAAGTGCAACAAGCAATCATTATATTGAAGGAGTAAGAAACACACCGCTATTTCGATATTGTTATATCAACTTATCAAATTCGTGAGTCAGATTTTATTATTTGAACTTTATTTTATAATTTTTCTTAAAAATTTGTTATTGTTGATATTCTTAGTTCATAAGCATATATATTCTTGTTTTAATTATTATTACAATTTATTTAATTTAAATATGTCAACTAGAAAATATGATTCATGTTTTGCAAAAAGAGAGAAAAAGAGAAAACTTGAGGAACTAAATAAATCACAAAACGTAGCCCTTGATAGATTTTTAACAAATAATGAAAATTCTGAATAAAAAAATATTGGAGGATGTTCTTCAAAAGAACAAGTCACTAATCGAATTGAGAAAGATGATAATAACATCCAAAAAGAAAATCTAGAAAAAGTTGGTGAAAAATGTGATATAGTTCCCAATAATCAAGAACTCCTAAATAATTTAAAATTGCATCCCTAGAAATATATATGACCCAAGTCAATATAATAATATAGATATAAAATTGAGAGATTTATTAGTAGAAAAGGGACCGATTAGTATAATTGATATAATTTTCCAAAGGATAAACACTTAAGATATTTTTCTACAACACACTATATTCAAAAATTTGCAGACGGAGAAAAACATGAAAGAAAATGGTTAATTTACTCTACATATTTGGATAAAGTTTTTTTTTCTTTTGTAAATTATTTAGCATAACTTCTATTGTTTGTAAAAATAAACTAGCTGGTGAAAGTAGTAATGATTGGAGAAATCTTAGTGCTAAGCTTAAAGCTCATGAAGTAACGAATGAACATATTATTAATTTGAGCTCGTGAATTTTGATTTAGAAATGAGA